>JAQZBX010042099.1:0-22120 GCA_029593785.1 Cabassous unicinctus | reverse complement strand
GCAGGTCTACTTTATTAGGGAAGTGCAGTACAATTTATAGGGTTTAGGGCTACCGTGTAGCCCGCTGATTGGTTGGAGGCAGCGTCTGTGTGATGATTGGCTATAGTCAGCTGTTGCTGAGTAAAGGGCTTCCTGGCAGGGGAGGTGAGTGGTACCCACAAGGCTCGCAGGCCGCTTATGTCCTAATAAGGTAATATTGGGAGAATACAGAGGCAGGGGGGAGGAGGCCGCAATGCTGAGTCATTGGATCCGCCATTTTGAGGTGGTTGCCATTTTAAATGCATACCAACAAAAAGTGTTTGAAATAAACTTACTTTTAAAGAGACGAATGCTTTGAACAAGTCACAATGAATTATGTTCTTGTTCATAGAATAGAGGTAAAAATGGAAAAGGTGCTTTTTTGCTACTATGTTTAAAGTGTATGATTTTCAAAATAAAACAAATGTGCAGCTAAATCAAAAAATAAAATAAAAAAGATGACATTCTTTATGGGTTTTTAATGGTAATGCTAGAAGATAATTTGATGATAGTTTACAGCAAGAAAGAATTCCTTTTATTAAATAACATATTTGGTCAATATTGAGCCATAGTTTTTGACCAGCTTTCAGCAATTGTCTCCAACCTCACTCAGGAGCTCTTTTTGGCAGATTGTTATGAGGTAGTGGATGCTGGTACCCTTACCACTGCCCTTTAATCCCTAGTCTCTGCAGAGAATCCAGAAGGATCTTTTTAAAATAGGTATCACATTGCCTCATTCTCATGCCAGGCCCAGGAAGATCTCTCAAATTTTGCCCCTGTGCCCTTTCCCACTTGGTCTCCTACCAGTATTCCCCCAGCTTACTGAAGCCCTGAACTCATTGGCTTTCTTTCTGCTACTGGAAAATTAATAAACTGGCTTCTGCCTTGAACTTGCTATTCTTTCTGCTTGGAACACTTCATCCCCAATTCTCTCTGTGTCTGGTTTCTCAAGATTTCAGTCTCCATTTAACTGTCATCTCCTCCAAGAGATATTCCCTAACCACCATATTCAAACCAGGCCTGTCATTCTCCACTACTTTAAAAAAAAATACATCTGTCTCTTTTCCCAGGTTTATTTTCTTCATGGCACTTATGACTACCTGAAATTATTTTGTTTATATTCATTTTATTTTAACCTTTTAACTGAAAGTATTATCTACTTTATTATTTATTTACTTGTTTAATGACAAAGCAGCCTTTTATGTAGTTGGTGCCTAAAATAGTGCCTGCCAAATAGAAGCTAGTCAATAAATGTTTATTAAATCAATGAGGGAAATTAAAAACTTTTTATTCTAATAAAATGAGTTCCCATCATCTTCAGCTCACCAAAGCTGAAATCTTACATTGTGCCCTTTATTTAAATGGCCATTAAAATGCTTATTTGAGTTGATTTAGTTCTATGAGGTAGATAGAACTATCTCATCACCTAGCTAATTACCAGTAAAATCCTAAAATGATTGCAGGAAAGGGAGAAAAGAACTAGCATGTACCTAGTTACCCACTATGTCTGGAATTTTGAAAAATTTAGTTCATTAAATAGATATAGTTCAGGAAATAAAAATAACCACTCTATGAATGGTACACAATGTTCCCTCCCCCCTCCAGCCCCTCAGGCATATTGGGATAGTTTGGTAAGTGTTTGATGCCTTGAATGAAGAAAATGGGTTTCCTTTCCTTCAAGAGGAAGTAGAATGCACTAGAAAGTCCAGCTTGAGAAGGAAGCATGGTTCCTACTCTACACCTGAGCCAGATGCCCCGTTACAGGCACAACTCACATAGGCATATGCAGTCACTATGACTCAGAGGTAGATATCATTTCCTTTTACAGATAAAGAAGCTGAGACTCAGAGGAACCAATATCATCTTCATGATTCAAAGATGTGACTGTTAGATCAAGAATTTAATTCCCTTAAGTCATGCACCATGTCAGGCTTTGCTACTTCCTGAAAACAGCTCCTCTATATCTTTCCTTGGATGTTCTACAGACAAATCAAAACAATATGGTTAAAAGCAAACTAGTCATCAGTGCTCCTCTTCATATTTTCTCAACTTCTGAGACTGAAACTGTTAGCTACCTAGTGAATTATTCCCTATCATAATATTCAATCAGTTATAAAATCCCACATAATCTGGATCCCAAGATCACTTGTTTCTGTCATAATTTTACCTGAAGTCAGCCCTCATTTTCTTTACCACTGCCATTTATTAGTCTTTCATCCTTCTTTCCAGGCTCCAAGATAGAACTAGAACTTGTCTCTTGCTTCCAGTGTAGCATCCCTCCAAATTCTACTTTCATGGTTGACGCTGACCTTGTTAGGTGTAAACATTACTATTCATTTTTTCCTTAAAATACTGCTGTATTCCCTGATAGCCTCTAGGATAAAGTCCAAATGCTTTGGCTTAGCTTTTAACATCCTTCATTTCTATGGGCCTCTCTTTCTGCCAAGTACCACACAAGTACCATTGTGTCCAACTATGTTATTTCTTACAGTTACTAGTGTATATCATTTTATTCTAAGTTTCTATTCTTTCACACTTGTTGCCCTCTCCATCTAGATATCCCAGCTTCCCAACCAACTTCTGCTCTTGCAGTTATTAACCCTAACATCACTTCTTCTGGGAACATTCTCTACCTATGAACTAGATGTCTCTTTTTTGTTCCTCTTCACCCTTTGAATATCTGTCTCAGCATTATATACTGCAATGTTATAAAAAAAAAAAAAAGTTGACTAGAGAAGGAACTATTAAGAGTGGTAAATGGTTCTTTTTCAGTTGTGTGTCCCAGGATCCCAAACACTTGGCACAATGCTTCATACAGAGGTTTTTAGTAAATATTAATAAGAACAAGAAAAGATACGTATGTGATTGAAAAAAGGTAGTTTTCCAAAATTCACAATTTTTCTTGGTATCAGTCTTAGTAGGCATCTATGAAAATTAAACCCACTGCATGAGATGATCACTCTATTTCTGCTAAATCTAATTACATTTGCAGCTACCTTCTGGGGTAAATTCAACTGGATTCTGGGTGGCATCCCTGCTGTCTCATTGATCTTCCTAATAGTTTTCCACAGAAACGAAGCTCCCTATGTTTCATATCATAGAATCACAGAAAAAAATTGGGTTTTAAGGGATAATGAGGTTACCTGGTCCAATCTTCAAAGGAGCCCAAATCATCTGCTTTGACAGGTGTAGTATTCAATGATAAGTCATTACTTAGCAGTAAATGTGCTGTGTCAGATTTTATGGAAGTAATGAAATTTTAGAAAACTCAGATGACTCCACTACTGATCCCTGCTATTGAATATGTTTTCTTCATGGTAAGAAACCTAAGGAGAAGAGATTAAAACTGCTACTTTAATGAGATTGAGCAGGGAGCTGTTCAGATTTATGATATGATAGTAAATTGGCTGAAGTGAAAAAAAAAGAGGAGTATGTGAAATTGGTTGTTATAAAACAGGACCATAGTGAAAGATTTGCTAATGGTTTTATGATTGAGGTTCTGTATCAAGAGCTTTCTTTTCACCTACAGATTAATATAATCAAAATAAATAAAAGCTTGGCTGTTCATGCAAGAGGAAATAAAAAAGGTAAATAACACATTTATATAATTGAAATTTCTTGGGAAAGGTTAAGGGGAGCAAAGCTTGTAATCTGCTCTTAATGAGTTTCTTTCTTCAGTTCAAGACCCAAAGAGATAAATGTGATAATTACATGAAGATATCCTAAACTTTCCTCACCTTTACCATTCCTCTTTGCTATTCTTAACTCACCAAATTTTCCTTCTTTTTCAATCTCATGTGAAAACCATTAACTGCATTGCTAGTATAGTTGAGCAATTTCTTTTACTTTAATGAATACTGAGATAGAAATAAAGATTATCCACAACACTTAAAAAGGACATTACAAGGCCTGTACTTAAAGGGCTTCAAAAAACAGCAAAAACATTTTCATTTAGATCACAAAATATTGGATCCAATTCTTTAGCCTTAGAACCTGGAGCTTATAGTTAAAGGAGAGAAGAGGAGAAATTCAGAAAGCCAATATAAAAAAAACAATGCTCCAATGACCTAATTTTCTTAGAATCTTCCAACTTTACTGCCATGTTAAAGTTCAGACTCTCATCATCTCTTATCTATGTCTTCATTCCCAACTTTGGATCTTCCTTTGCTGCAGATCATTCTCCACACTGCTATCAGTCTGTTCTTTCTAAAACAAAAATGAAATGGTATTCTGCTGGCTCAGATCTTCAATGATTATGGATAATCCATAAGAAAAGCTGAAGGCTCTTTGACACGGTTTATGTCTCCTTTATCCTGTAGTTTCTCCATAGTCTAATTTCATCTGCTGCCACACACTGCATATTTTTCAATAGCCATACTAAATAGCCACATTTGGTATCCTTGTAGATTCTACTTTTGTTCCTGTTTGAGCACACTTTTCCTTTTGTGTATCTCTTAGGCCCATCAGTCAAAATTCAATTCACGCATCGTCTATTCCATGTAGCTCTTTGCAATACTATCAGGAAGTTAGAGTCCTTTTCTCTCTCTTTGCTGACATAGCTACTTGTGAATACCTCTACTAGTACTTTGTAGTGAAACTGTTGATCTACTTGAAGGCAGGAAGTTTTTATTTCTTGTTTAACTCTGCAACCCCATATAAATGATATCTGAAACCTGGTGAGTGAGATTAATAAAAAGTATAAAATATCATTATGGTTTTCTCCTCAAAATCAGTATAGAATTAAATGATAGTTATGATTTTTTTTTAATATTTCTGTTTATTTGTTGTTGTGCCCCTTTTTCTTCACTAATATTCCTTTTGGTCTATTTTTTTTTTTACTGATCCATCTTGTCAGACTTTAAAAAAAATTTTTTTTTATTTTGTCGATCCTCTCTGTTGCTTCCTTGTTTTATATTTAATTAATTATGACATTATCTTCATTATTTCCTTTGTTTTGCATGAATATGTTTTTTACTTCAATTGAATTTGGAAATATCTATGTTCAAAATGTATATGAAATAGCATTCTCACATACAAGTTTCAGGATCTTGTGATTCTTAGAAACTGTTATATGATTGGGAAATATATATCACAAAATTCTTTTCTTTAAAAATATTGTATATTGTGGGAGGTAGTCTCCAAAGATGGTTGCGATCCATTCCTTGTCTCCTGGCATGATAATTCTGCTGGTACCTCAAGATATATAATTTATTTATCTCCTTTTGAAACTTGGGTGGATTTTCAACTTGTTTTAACCAATGGAATGCTATTGAATTAATGCTTTGCCAGTGGTGGTCTGATATATTTCCAGAGAACCCTTTCCACCAATGGTCCAGAATATGTAGGGCATCTCAGTGTTGATTTCTTTCTAAAAAGAAAGTACTCAGTGAAATAAGAAAAACTTTGTAGTTCTTAGTTAAAGCACAGTGTTTGGGTCCAACTCTGATAACCACAAAGGTCTTAGTACCTGCACTTGTACACAGCATATCTGGCTTTCAGGTGCTTATGGAAATGAGAGCTTCAACTTCTGACCATTTATATAGAATTGCTTGTTTTCCTATTAGATGCTTAATCTTAACTTGGCATTAGACGATGCTAAATCTTAGATTTGATACAGGAAAATGGCTCTACAAAGCTGTGTTATATAATTCAAGAGAAACACATGAGCACTTCATCAACCATAAGCTGTAATTATTTCAGTGGATAGAATGCTTGGAAATTTCTTGGTTGTTTAAAGTATAATTTGTTTGAAACACGTGGGCTATATTGCTCTCAAGAGTTAGAGTGAGCTCTCCCCTAACACTGATTTATTCTGGAAGCTATTCTGCAACACTCCTTTGCAATCAAGACAGCTCATTATGTTTGTTAGTGGTAATGGACCCTTGGTACACTGAGGTAATATAATGAAGGCAAAGACTTACCTTATTCCCTAGTTTTATGGTACTCACTGATTTAGAAAAAGGTGATATGATATCTCACATCCAGTGCAAAGATATATGTCCAAAAAGGTATTAAAAATGGATTCTGTCATAGTAATATTTTCTTATCTCACTAGTACAATGGCTCATATTGAATACATGTTGAATGCATATTGAATGCAACTGGTAAATGCATCATCAGTAAAGATTCAGAGAGACCTAAGCTGGCAAATGCACACTTTACCCCCAGTCCTGGATTATTTCTACGATCATATCTGATATCTGACACTATCTGATATCAGATCTGATAATTCCACTTTATTGTGGGCTTTAGACATTTTATTTCATATGGAGAAATCTGTGGTGGGTCTGATGCTTCCAATATCTTGAAAAGAAAGATCTGATTACAAGTAACAAAATTCAATCACTAAATATTATAGAAGAAAGAACAATTTTGTTCACATTTGTTTTTTCTGGTTTCATCATTTACCTTATGAAGTAAATGAAACCAGAAAGAGAGATGATGATGTTAAATATTTCTGTGAAAATGTGTCCTTAAAAACCAAAGACCTTGGCACCCATGCCTAGAGAGAAGATTCCAGAAATGCCTGGTCATGCTGAGAGCCTATTTAGTTACTCTTGCTTTTCTCATTAAAATTTTCAAGGTCAATGAATATGTGGTCCTAAAATATCACCATTTTAATTCCTGCTTGTTTGAAACATTTCACAGTCAGCCCATTGATACCATTGTAACGGATACACAGCTGGAACTCTTCCCGTATGAGTCTAATGACTTTTTCCTTTAATACCCTACCTCCTTCAGTTCTGCCTTTTTAGACAGCACAACATTCTGAGTGTTGATTTATGCCAGGATACAGGCTGTTCTTGCCTTTTCTTTGTCCAGATTGCATGAAGGTCACAGTGAACAACAACTTCTCTCATGTACTTATACAATATTACAGAAGCCAGGGCTTCTCTCAGCTTGAGTTTATGCTTTGGAAATTTGAGTCCTGACTTCTTTAGCAGCTTGATTTATTTTTTGACCTCCCCCTAAATTACAAATTCTGCTGGTGACTATATAATTCGCTGTGTGTTTTCATCAACTTTTTATTTGCTTTTCGACTTTACCTCTTCTATGACAGTAAGGGGAATATAGATTTCAGCGAGTTTCTTGATCATATTAAATAACTACCATCTCCATCTTAAATTAAACACGACTCTAGTTCTTCATCCATTGGATTTCTTTCTCTCATTAAGAAACATGGAAGTTCAGGATTGGAGGGCAACTAAGAATCATCAATCTCAGACTTGAACATCTGGACTTCTACTTGACCATGTCGTATAATGTAGAATCCGTTTCTTCACTAAGCAACACATTCCATTTTCAAACAGCTCTTGTTTTTAAAAGGTCTATCCTTTTTATCAAAACTAAAACTGTTAATTTCCTCCACAGTTCTCTGTACCTTTCATGTAATATAGAACTTCTAAATCTTCTTCCCTACAATACCTTATGGAGACAATTTTTAATATGTTCTTTGCTGTCTCTAATCCAAATACTCCACAAGATACTCAAGCAGCCCTTTCAGTGATTAAAATCTTCTCTTCTCAATTTTCTCTAGCTTGTCAGCCTTCTTATAATACAAAACCTACCAGACATACAGATATGTGTAGAGGAGAACATAATTGTATCATCACTATTTGCATTCTCTCTACTACACTGCCATTAAGGTAATCTAAGCTTAGGGTTAGTATTTTCAGGCTTTGTTTGTTTGTTTGTTTGTTTTTTAAGCTACCTCATATTGTAATTTCTTGCCAATTTAAAACACTAAAGTCAAATTATGTACTACTATCATATAGAAACTAAATAGGGTTTTGTACCTAAATGTAGAAGATTACATCTATTTGGATTATATTTCACCTTGTTAGATTTGACCCAATTTTTCCCAGAGCCCCGTTCCCAAGTCACCAAGTCAAGGCACAATGGAAACTTGAATAAGGCAACTTAATTAAGATGTAGTACAGTGGAAAAGTCTTTAAAAATAAGCACTTTCTGAGGAAACCTATCTGTCATTTGCTGATGGAAAATCTCAGAAAGGAATGAAATAAATGAAAAAAGGGAGAAAATTCTATCCCAGCCTTTATACCAGAAAATATGTGTTCTTTTGCATATATTAGAAAAGAGGCAAATACAATGTAAGGCAATATAATTTAATTAACTATGTATTAATTATTTTATACAAGTAATATATTAAATCTTGACCCTCAAATGTTTATTTATGAATCAAGAGGCATAATTATTAAATATAAAATCAGAATACTTAGTTACAGAGTTTATTTCTATGTGTTGAATATAAGATATCTCAGGAAAGACAAGATAAATAATTCATTTAACTTTTCTGAAACAGAGCCTATTTTCAAACTCAGGTCTGTCTAACCCTGAAACTTAAACGCTTAATCAAATACAAGAAAGTAAAGGAACCATCATGTGTGTGCTGTTGTAAATAAATAAAGGAATGCAAGTTGTCCGTTCAGGAGATAGGGCAAAGTGGGCATGAACCAAATTATTTCACTGAGAGAAAAAAATAATACTTTTATTCAATAAATATGTCGTGAGCACCTCCCATAGATTGTGCCAGCCACGGTTCTAGTCGATAGGTGAAAAATAGAGTAATTTCTGCTTTTGTGGAACTTAGATCAGAGGAGAGAAACAGAAAATTAAACAAACTAATTAAATGATGTTGAATATGAGAAGAGAAAAAAAAAAAAAAAAGGAACGTTGCTAGACAGTCAGACAGACGTGGTATCCAATTTTTAAATGGGGTCATCACAACAGGAAAGAGAAGAAACCTTTCAGTTCTATTTGAAAAAGGTGGTGGAGCAAGTCAAGTGAAAGTGGGAGAATTGCATTCGAACCAGAATGAACAGCCAATGCAAAGGTTGGAACATTCCTGGGGTGTTCAGAAAACTGCATGAAAGCAATTGTGTATCCAGCATAGTGATCAAGGTGTAGAACCATAAGGAGACGAGCTCAGAGAAAAATGGTGGTCCCCATCACAGGGGTGAATAAGCCTGTGGAAGAACTCTGGCTTTCACTTTGAGTGAGGTGGAAAAGCACTAAAGGGTTTTGACAGAGAAATAATAAAATTTGACTTCCATTTTAACAGGATTACACTTGCTGTTGTATTGAGCAGATTGGGGAGGGGGGGTGCATGAGAGTAGAATTAAGGAGAAAAATAAAAATGTTATTGCAATAATATATATGAGAGATAGTGATATATTAAACCAGGGTACAAGCAATAGAATGTGAGGAATGGTCAAATTCTGAAAATATTTGGAAGTTAGAGCAAGTATTAATGCAGATTAGATTGGAGAACTTTTGAGAAAGAAAATCGAATCTGTATATGACTTTACTCCCTTAATTTTATCCCTAGGAGAAGCCCAAATAAATCAACATACAGAATAGTAAGAACCCCCCAAAATTAAGAGCTATGAAGTTAGCTGTACTTTTTCATAATATCAATGAATCAATTTTTGATCAATTTTTTGTCCAATTTTGTCCTATGCATTATTTAGACCATGCTAAATATTGTCCTGATCTTCTAATTATGTGATAGATTAAATTTAATCAATTTAGATATCTCAGGTAACATAAAAAGAAAAAGGAAAAACAATGTAACACATAAAATTACATATGTGATTCTTAAATATAAAGTTTCAGGGTCTTGTCCTTCTACTGGAACCACCTTGAAAACAAATGCTACTTTTTCTCTCAGTTCCTTTTCTCCTGTTTTCAGTGCAGTAAAACATGTCTAGTTGTTCAAAGTAGGGAAACATCTAATATTGTTTTTTGTTGGTAGTGACTGACATATATGCTTTTTTCCCTTTTTTTATTAGAGAAGTTGTAAGTTTACAGAATAAGCATGCAGAAAATACAGAGTACTCATTTACCCCTTTCACACATGCAGTCTTCCATTATGAATGCTTTGAATTAGTATGGTAAATTTGCTACAACTGATGAAACTATTATTATAATTACACTATTAATTATACTCCATAGTTTACAGTAGGGTTCACTGTTTGTGTCCTATGGTCTTTAAAAAAAATTATTTTAGTAACTTATGTATACACTAAAATTACTTCTTTTAACCAAATTGAAATATATAATTCAGTGGTGCTAATTACATTCACATTGTTGTTTACTTTTTTATAGTTAGAAAAATTAAAAAAAGAAAGAAAGAAAGAAATGGTAAATGGCAAACAATTGCTATGCTGGAAGTTATAAACATAAAACCTCTGATAGGCAGCCCTCTAAAATGGCTCCCAATGGCTCCACCTGCTTCAAGATATATACATTCTTTTATAATTCCCTGACTTTGAGTGAAAGTTGGAACTAGTGACTTGATTGTAAGGAACAGAACATGGCAGAAGTAATGGGATGTCACTTCTGTGATTAGGTTACAAAAGACTACTTCTTCCATCTTGTTAGCACTCACTCTTGCTAGAATTTTCTTTCTTGCCATCTCCCTAACTTGCTTATTTGTTTTAAGATACTCTTTTGGAAAGTCCTCATGACAAGGAACTGAGGTAGACCTCCAGCTTGAGAGTAACTGAGTCCTCAGTCCAACAACCTATGAGAAACTGCTTCCTGCCAATGGCCATCATCTAGGATCCTTGCAAGTTGAGCCTTGAGATAACTACAACTTTACAAGAGACTCTGAGCCAGAGTTGCCAGCCAAGTAAAGCCACACCTCGATTCTTGCCCCACAGAAACTGTGAGATCATAAATGCATATTGTTTCAAAAAGCTAAATTTTGAGGTAATATGTTGTGCAGCAGTAGATAACTAAGACACAGCACTTTTAGACCGTTGGTAGATTTAAGAGAGCTGTCATATCAACAATTAATAAACACTTTTAAATAGATCACCTATTTCTTTAATGCTGTATTTTTAGACACCATTCTTAAGAAATGATGGTCAACTATAGAGGCTTTAGCAATAAAATAAGCTTTTGGGAATAATAAACCCAAGTGTATTAAATTGAGACAATGATTCAGTCTGAATGAGAACATATTCAAGGGATGAACTATAAGCTACAGATTTTCATTTTACTTAATTCCTATAGTTATATAATAAAAATGTGGCAGCAAGTATAAATCTAGTATTATTAGTCATTAGAAACATATTGTTAATATATTTCATCATCTCAATACCCACTAAATTCAGAGAAGTATGTTATACTCTGTCAAGAGTTTGAGGGACAGGATTAGTCTTATACTTTAATTCTATTAAGCAATAAAACTTCACTCCAAGGGTCTTTAACTTCCTTTATGGCAAGTTAAGTATGCTTTCTATATTATTTTTAAAGTTGGTCAAGTAATATGTTATAAGGTTTATTTAATATAAATATTGAGTAAACATATTAATAGCATATTCTGTGAGTAGTCTGGCTCATTCCTAGTTAAACCCAATGGCAAGATACAAAAATTAATTTCTTCTAAGCATTTGGAGATTTCCTACAACTCATTGAAGTATTCTTGTTTTATATGTAAATCCCTCAAACAGTAAATTCTTGCATAATTTAAAAATAGAATGCCAACCTCCATGCAACTAGCTAGCACCCATTAATAGTGGAAAATGGGATAACTAACTAGTTATTTTTCATACCTATTTTTCAAAAGTCTTTTACAAGACATCTGTTCAATTGAGCTTCATTCACCTACATTAGCCTTTTAGTAACAATCCTCAAAATGTAAAAGCCTTCTTTATATTATGGCCCACATTAGTTTATTTAGAAACCTGCAACTGGCACTTGTTAACATGGTTTTAGGGGAGTTTCCTCATACTTCTGAACTTTAATTTCCTTATTTCAAAAAAAGGGGTCATAAATTGTAGCTCACATGATTTTATTTTTTTAATGATCATGAAAGGTAATAAAAATGGGATTTATCAACTCAAATCTTAATTTAAAAGTATGACTGTATTAGTGCTATATTACCGAGTGACATACGACAATGGAGTAGCAATGAATATATGAATATTTGCTCTCTTGAATTTATATACTCTTCATTCGAGGAAAGAAGGGAGATTATTATAATCAGTCTGTATTAGAGATAGTAGCAGAATGATCATTGTAAAATTTGTTTTCTAATATGTTATTAGAATACATCATAGAAATTCTACTCATTCTAGTAAAACTAGTAGCATCAGGAATGTAAGTCAATATCCCCTACATAAAAAGAGTTAACAGTAAGTTGACCAAGTGTGCTGAATTAAAATAGCAGCTTGTGTTCCTCAAATTCATATCTTTAACTTCAATCTCAAAAGAAATTACTTGAAATAGAAATATCTGCAGTTTTCACATGGAGGTCACTAAACTCTTAGCCCTGGGTTAGCTTACCATATACCGGAGAGAGATGTTTTCTGTGCATTTTCACTAGAGATAAAAAAGACCAGGTAAGCATATTCAAAACATGATTTTTTTGAATAGATAGGGAAGAGAGACCTCTGAGACCCTGGCATTCTGCTTCTTAGATCACTGAGAATAGTTATATATGGTCAAAAATTGAATTTCTTTAAGTGTAGTGGCTACATAAAAATGACTTCAGTATGAATGAATCAGAGGTCAGTCACTTTCAAGCACTGGAATATTAAATGTCTCACTTACTGCAGATAGTTTGGGATAATCAGGGGCCTTCCAGACTGCCCACTAGTTTTTAAAATAATATTTTCTAAACAATAGTGCCCTTTATAATATCAACAGGAGTGATATGAAAATAAAAAGACATTTTAGGTAAAACATTTTTCTTCCAAAATGTAATTTTTATTTTTTAATATATGTACAAAAGTCTTATAGTTAAAATTGCCAGAGTAAAGTTTTTCTATGTTTTCTACTACATCATTCTCCTCCCTGACACCTATTGAAACTAAAAAAATGCATGAAGCTTATATTAGTAAGGATTCTAAACACAAACAGAACCAATAAGACAGATGATAGATAGATAGATAGATAGATATAGATAGATAGATAGAGATATTTTTAGGAATTGGCTCACATGTTTGCCAGGGCTGGCAAATCCAAAATGCGTACGGTGGGCTGACAAACTGAAAAGTCATTTTGTTTTAAGGCCTTTAACTGATTGGATCAGGCTTATATATATTTAAAAGGGCAATCTTCTAAAGTCCTAAAGTCAACTGATGTTGTAAATCACATTTATAAAATACAATCACAGAAACATTTAGACTAGCACTTGATCAAATAACTGGGCACCATTGCCTACCCAAGTTGACTCTTAAAATCACAATTCTCAAATAAGGATTTTCTATTTTTAATGAAGGTATGAAATACCAACTCAGCTGCAAACTATAATCTATAAATAGTTTTAAGAACAGTATTATCTGGACCAATTTGTGTCATGATGCCTAGACCATCTCTCTCTACATATAACTCTATCTAACTTGATATCTTTATTTTTATATATGTCAATATGCACAAAACAAATCAGCACAGATCTAAAATATCTGTGATCTAAATAGTTGATGATTGATCACTTATTTGATATGACACATTTTAGGACAAAAATCAGTTATGGAAAAATATATAGTCCTTATTCCACACTGCAGAGCGTCAGACATAGTGAGGTTGAATAAGGAACCAGCAAATGTTCACAAGGACAGGTGCCTTGTGGGAAGATGGTGGAGTAGGACACTCCAGGACTAAGTCCTTCTACCAAAGCAACTTTTAAACAGGCAGGAACTATTTGAAACAGCTATTTTGAAACTACAAAGGCCAGAAGAACACTATGAAGCATCTAGGGAATAGTGGGAGAAAGAGGCTGATAAAGAATGGTAAAGAATGCTAAATTGTTCCCTCCCTGCTGTGGCTACCAGAACCCATCACTTACTCTCATAGCAGGCCGCCATTGGGTCCAGTCCCTGCCTAATTTGCTGGTGACAGAAAGGAAGATAAAAATCCTTTTCCTCAAGACCATGGGAGGGCATGGTCAATCACTCATGGCTTTTTTTTTTTTTTAAGTATCCTGGACTGGGGATTGAATCCGGAACTCATATGTGTGAAGCCAGTGCTCAACCACTGAGCCGCACTGGCTTCCCTGAGTTGGTTTTTCTGTTTGTTTGCTTGTTGTTTGTTTTTGTTTTTTCAGGAGGCACCGGGAGCTGAACTCGGGACTTCCCATGTGGGA
Organism: Cabassous unicinctus; assembly: GCA_029593785.1. Lineage (NCBI taxonomy): Eukaryota > Metazoa > Chordata > Mammalia > Cingulata > Chlamyphoridae > Cabassous > Cabassous unicinctus. Next base: position 7,986 of record JAQZBX010042099.1, on the reverse strand, counting down.
GGTGGGAGCCACATCTGCTCCTTGATCATGGCTTTGGATTAGTGAATTTGGATCACTGAAGGCCAGACTCTGAGGGCAGCCATTGTTTCAATCCACACTGGACAGCAGCAGTAGCTGTAGAGAATTACAGGTGCTGTGCTTCCTCAGAACTGGTGGAGACAGTTAGGTGAAGGGCTGCATTTGCTAGGCATGCCAGTTTAGCTTAGTTTTGGGGAGTCATTGAAGAAACTCTTGCCACGCTTCCTGATCCCCTCACTTTGGGAGCTGGTCTGCACCCTCTTTGTGGGTCCCTGCCCTGTTTTGGCTAGGGAAGTCTCTCTTGGGAAAATCCTTTCCAGGGTAACCATCTTCCAAGGATTTGCCCACCAGGCAAAAGCAGATAGAGACAACAAAATGAATGTAAAATATTTAGAGGGAGACAGTCTTGGACAAGTCCTGCTAACTTCAAACACCTAGGAGAATGAGGTTTGTTTCCTGGAAAACAGAGGGGACAAACAAACTCTTGTAAACAGGGAAACTACAAAACAACTAAGAATTAAAAGCCCAGGACAGGAGAGTAAATGTGGCTCAAGCCACTGAGCACCTGCTTCCTACATGAGAGGTCCTGGGTTCAGTTCCCGGTGCCTCCTAAAAACAGAAACAAAAACAAAAACAACAAGCAAACTAATGAAAACCAAGTAAGGGGATACAATGTGGCTCAGTGGTTAAGCTTTGGCTTCCCCCACATATGAGGTGTCAGGTTCAATCCCTGGGCCCAGTATCTAAAAAAAAAAACCAAAAAAAAAACAAGGACAAGCAGGACAAGACAGTGGCCAATAAAATAAAAAGAGGGAAAACCCTGCCCAGGAAATAAATCCCAGAGTTGACATGTACAGTGTGTCACAAAAGAGTATAAGACAAACAAAGAAACAGGAAATGATCACCCATCCAAAGGAATTGGGAATAAAATCAGAAAACACCAGTGAAGAAGATGAGAATGGGGACATAGTGAACAAAATCTTTTAAAAATATATCTTAAAAATGTTCAAGATATTAAAGAAAACACATAGAAAGAAATAAAAGATATCAGGAAAACAATGAGGAGCAATATGAGAGTCTTAGTAAAGAGATAGAAATCTTCAAAGGGAACCTAACAGAACTACTGGAGTTGAAGACCACAATAACTGAAATGAAAGCTGACCAAGAGGATTTCAAGACCAGATTGGAGCTGGCTGAAGAAAGATTCAGTGAACTTGCAGATAAGACACTTGAAATGAGTTAGGTTGAAATACAGAAGAAAAAAGAATTATAAAAAGCTAAAATAGCCTAAGACACCTCTGGGACACTATCAACTGTACCAGTATATGCATTATGGGAGTCCCGGAAAGAGAAAAAAGAGAGAGATGCAAAAGGAATATTCAAAGAAGTAAGTTCCCAAAGACACAAATATACACATTCAAGAAGCCAAGAGAATACCAAACAGGATAAAGATGAAGAAAATACACCCCATAATATATTGATCACACTATTGAATAAGAAAGACGAGGAGAGATTTCTGAAAGCTGGGAAAGAAAAGCAATGTGCTACATCCAAAGAGTCTCAATTTGACTGAGTGCCGATTCTCATCAGAAACCATGGAGGCAAGAAGGCAGTGGGTTGAAATATTTAACTCACTGAATGAAAACAACTGCCAGCGAAGAATTTTATATCTGGCAAGACTTTCTTTCAAAACTGAGGGTGAGATTAAGGCATTCTCAGATAAACAAAAGCTGAAGGATTTCATCACCACTAGACCTGCCCTGTAAGAAATGCTAAAGGGAGTTCTTCAGACTGAAAGAAATGGACACTAGATAGTGGCTCAAAGCAGAATAAAGAAATTATCACTTGTGGTAAAGATATTACTATAGTATATTATTTGGTATGTAACTCTCCTTCTTACTTCCAACAGATGTTAAAATGAAAATACATAAAAATTAATGATAAATCTATGTTTTTGGACATAAAATATAAAAATATATAAGTGATAACAAGTATAAAAGTAAATGAGATATTTTACACCCATTAGAATGGCTGCTATTTAAAACTGGAAAATAAGTGTTAGAGAGGATGCAGAGAAATAGAAAATACTCATTTGTTGCTGGTGGTAATGTAAAATAATGCAGCAGCTTTGGAAGAGTGTTTGGTGGTTTCTCAGAAAATTAATTATAGAATTACCATAAGACCCAGTAATCACACTTCTTAGGATAGACCTAAAAGAAGAAATCAAGGACTCGAACAGGTAATTGCACACTGATGTTCATAGCGGCATTATTCTCAATTGCCAAGAATAAGAGCAACCCTAGTACCCATCAACCAATAAATGGATAAACAAAATGTGGCATGCACATACAATGGAATATTATTCAGTCAGAAATTGGCATGAAGTCCTGATACATGTGACAAAGTGAATGAAACTTGAAGACATCATGTTGAGTGAAATAAACCAGACATAATAGGACAAATATTGTATGATCTCCCTGATTTGAAACAATTAGAGTAAGCAAATTCAGGGAATCAGAATATAGAATATAGGTTAACAGGGGATAGGGTAGGGATAGGGAATGGGAAGTTAAGGCTTAAAATGCACAGGGTTTCTATTTGGAACAAGGGAAATGTTTTGGTCAGGGATGATGGTGATGGTAGCACAATGTTTTGAATACAATTAACAGCACTGAAATATATATCTGAATATGACCAAAAGGGAAATATTAGACTGTATCTATGGTAATGGAATAAAATTTTTAAAAATAAATCCATGGAAATACACTACAGAAACAGTGAACCCTAAGTTAAACCATGGACATTAACTAATAATATAATTATAAAAATATGCTATCATCAATTGTAACAAATGTTCCACACCAATGCAAGGTGTTTTTGGTGTGGTGGTGTATGGGAAACCTGTATTTTATGCATGATTTTTCTGTAAACCCCTAAATTTTCTACTAAATAAAATATAAAAAATATTCACACAAGAACAAGTCCATAATTGTGAGGGAGTAAAGGAGACAAACAGCATCACAGAAACAGAACAGGATCCACTGAAGAAAATTACATAAATGCAACATCATCAAAAATAAAAGCATATGAGAAAATGACTTATTTTGATCCACATATACATCCTCTTTGAATGAAATGCTCAGAGTATAAAATGGATGATGGTATAAACATCTGCACAGAGTAGATGGGGTAAGAAGGTATTCTGAGAAATATTTCCTTCCTATTTCATTATTCAGTAATGATCCTGACAGAATAGACCCCATTAAAAAGTGAGTAAGAATGAGAAAGGAATCAGCATCAAAAATAGATAGTTATTAAAACATAAAAGGAGGAAATGAACACAAAAAATGGAGAACAAATGAAGAATATCTATTAGAAGAATTAGTAAGTCCCCCAAAAACATATGTTCAAGTCCTAAGTTCCAGTAACTCAGAATGTATTCTTATTGGAAATAGGATGATTGCAGATGGAATTAGTTAAGTTAATATGAGGTCATACTGGAGTAGGATAGGCCTTTAATCCAATAGGACTGTTGTCTTTATAAGAAGGGGGAAATGCCATGTGACAATGGAGGCAGAGGTTGAAATGCTGCAGCTGGAAACCACTAAATGTCAAGGATTGTCAAGGATTGCTGGCAAACCACTATAAGCTTGGAAGAAACAAGGCAGGCATCTTCGCTACAGATTTCAGAGGGATCATGGCCCTGTCAACATCTTGATTTTGGACTTCCAGCCTCTGGAACTGTGGACAATACATTTCTATTGTTTTGGGACAAGAAGTTTGTAGTAATTTGTTATGGCAGACCTAGGTAACTAAGACACTGTTTCTCCTGTTATATACAAACTCTTTTCAGTTTTAAACAGACCCTTTCAGGTAAATGCTGAATTTTTACTTATCTGATTCCCTCAGTTGTGTCTTTCTTAAGATGACATCTTACTATAAGAAAGAGCTTAAGGTGTCTTCAGGGTTGGTGGAACATAGAACTTCACATTCACATAAGGATCCTTTTGCTGCTGAGTCCTTACTTTTCTCTTCAGTGATGGGGGCCATTGACTTCCGGGTTACAGCTTGCTCTCATGCAGTGATATGCAGAGCCCAAGTGTGAGAGTGTGAGGTGGGCAAAGCTGTGGGCACTACAAATCTTAGAACCAGGAAAGAAAGGCCCTGCCTGAGATACTACACCTTAAAGAGCACACTCTGGATTTTTTCAAACTCTGCTTCTCCCCTGGAGTAAGGAGTCCTTGGAGATAAGGGGACATACCAGCCTGTGGCCATCATGCTCACCTCCTGAAACATACCCCAGGTATGTCGGACCCCACTTCCAGGCCATGCATGAAACTCTTCTCCAGGTTTATCTTTTTTGAGGGCAGTGCGTACCACTTGTATATGCCTGTGGGGCAGACAGACTTGAAGGTGGCCTCCATGATCCCTGTCTCCTGTCTTTCACATACTTGTATAACCCCTTCCCATGAGTGTGAGTAGAACTTGTGACTTCTTCTTGCCAATAGAATATACAAAGACAATGGTTGTCACTTTCATGATTACCTTATATTACATGGCAAAGGTGAAAGGTGATGGTATGTCATTCCCATGATTATGTTAAGTTATATAAGACTTGGTCTTGCTAGTAGACTTCTGCTACAGCCTTGTCCTCCTTGTTGCTTTTAAAACAGCAAGATGCTATGAATCCTACAGTACCAAGGAAATGAATTCTGCCAACATCCTTTGGAAGCTTGGAAGCATATTCTCCATAGTCAAGCTTCTTCCAGATGAGAAGATGCTAGACTGACATCTTAATTGCAGCCTTATAAGACCCTAAGCAGAGGACATGGCTAACTGTACCTGTACTTCTGACCCAAAGAATCTGTGAGATGATAAATGTGGGTGTTTGAAGCTACTAAATTTGTGGTATTTTTTGTGTAACATGGAAAGCAAATATAGCAACATTAGGTCTGAGGGGTGTTTAGGGGAGGGTATTTAGGGGGAATGAACAGACTTTGGATATGTGACCAAGGCTGACCTCAAGCACTGCGTGAGGTGCCTTGTAGAAAATGAAGGAGCCAGAATGTCTGGCAGAAGAGAAAGGGGTTAGATGCAGGCTGCCATTCACTCTTCTTATATTACCTTGGTCTGATACACAACTCCAAAGAGTCCTACAACTAGAAATTTAAACATGCTATTACTGGTAGTGGTGAAGGTAGGAAAGAGGACGTATTACATTTCATGATTTGTTAGCACTATTTATATATAATTTATATATTATTATAGCCTTTAAATATTTAGCATATGGTATGTAGGTCTCCATTTTTATTTCTATCCTTCAGAAATGTGCTATTACCAAGTGTCAACTAGTGATGCATTTGGAAAAAGACCTTGACCAAAAGGGAGAAATATTAAAAACAAATGAGTTTTTTCTGGCTAAGAGATTTCAAAGTGAGTTAGGAGTTCATTCCAGAGGCTACACTTATGCATATATAAGGAAGATCTCACTGACTGCCGCAGTTAATGGTGCCTCAAGCAGGGGGACTCTTGAGGGCTATAGAGAAATCTGGACACTGTGGGCAGGGCAGACAACCCCAGGGATTTGGCACCTGTCAGTGGGCCTTACCTTGGAATATATGAAGACCTGGCCCCGCAATGTATCAGAGTTGGACTCATTTGTAGTTTTCCTATACATGGTTCATATGCCCCTTTTATTTGAACCTATAATTAGCACTATACCCATTAAGTGTGTGTCCCAGAGACTTGAATCTTCTGGCTGGTCATATGCCGGTTGAGACCTGAATCTCAGCAGAGTTGGCAGCCAACATCTACTCTCCAGTTCATCGGACTCGTCCAGGACAACTATCAAAAGGAAGATGATGGGCAAAGCCCACCTCAAAAAACAGCAAGTATCTACAACTGCAAGCAAGACAGTTCCATCCATCTGCCCAGTGGGATCTAAGACCCCTCTCAATCAGAAGCAGAGAGAGCATCACCACCCCCAAATCCTCAAGATTAAAGAATGAACAAACATAAAGGGGGAATGCAACTATGGATTAAAGTAGACATTTTTATTCTAGTAGTGGAAGACTTGAAACATTGATATAAAGACAGTGGTCACCAGAGGTTCTGAGGGGAGGGAGAGGGAAGAATAGATGTCACACGGGACATTTTTGGGACCTTGGAATTGCAATGACAGACACAGGACATTATACATTTTGTCAAAACCTATAAAATTGTGCGGTGCAAAATATCAACCATAATGTAAGCTATAGACCATGGTTAATAGCAATACTTCAATTTGTGTTCATCAATTGTAACAAAAGTACCACACTAATGAAAGATGTTGTTAATGGGGGGAAGTATGGGAGGGGGAAAGAGTGGGGTAAATGGTAATTCCCTATATTTTTGATGTAACATTTATGTAATCTAAAGCTTATTTAAAAATAAAGATAAATAAATAAATAAATAAATAAATAAAAATATTTTAAAAATATGTTTAAAAAATACAAAAAGGTGCTAGGCAACAATTCCTCCTTTACTTAAATTTTCTGATCAACCTAGCTAACTTAGCTTCTTCTTCTAGTACTTTACCAAGGAAAAAAAAGTCACAATACAGGTGACCTCCCTACTTTCCATTCTTGTTTACACATTCTCTCAAGGCAGAAGGGCTGGGTTTTCTATCATCTCCACATGATGTTATGAGTGATTCAGGCTGACAGTAACAGTCTATGACCATGTCTAATAGGACTGATCTTTATATGGTATGGCAACCACTGTTTTTCTATGACTCAAAAAAGTCAGCTGAAAAATTACCTCATTGTTCTCGGTGGGACTTTCCATTCCCAGGGCTATGAAACTTAAAACTAAATTGTGGGGGTGGAAGTGTAGAGGCATACATGAAGGGGAAGAAAACAAACTCATAGAATACCTCCAAAATGAAATACTAATAGATTAATATCAACAAAATGTGTTCTTACCTTAATAGAAATTTTTAAAAGTAGAAATTTGTATGCTGAGTTTAGTATTGTTAGTTGCACTCATTATAACTGACAATCTAGCTAGATTCCCAACAAAATGTTATGATTTTGAAAGTGTTACATAAATAAATAACAGAAATAAACTGCCATGGAAGCAAAGTCATCCTAAAGTTATAACAATAAAACTTGTCTAACTATTGCAAAAAGGAAATCACAGTTAGACCAAATGGTCCAAATATCAACAGAAGAAAGCATCTAACAAAGATTTAATTGAAGGTGGGAGGGGATGTGGGGAGGCTGGTTCAAAGCTAATATGGATTATTCTCTTCTTTCTCTTTTTCAGATAGTACCAGGAGAGAAAACAGGAGAGGGAAAATAAAGGGACTGAAGTACAAGTTAGTGGAAAGAGGTCGTTTGTATATGCAGTTGGGAAATTTAGTTTTGAGAGCAAATTGTATTTATTTCACCTTTCAAAGAAGTCTAGACATGTCTAATGGCTAGGAGAAGCAGAACTATAAAGAGCTAGTTTGAGAGGACCTGTATGCTCCCTTGGATAGTACTCTTCTTAAAAGGAAAGAGAATCAAACATATTGGTGATGTCCAGTCCCAATGCTGGAGATGTAGAGGGTTATTCTGTATTGCCATTACAAATAGAAACCTGGTGTGTGGTTGCTGAGTGACTGACTGGGCCATTGGAGGGAGATTGGATGTTTGTAAAAGAGATCCATGAGGAACTAGAAAGAGAACTGGCATCTTCTCAGATCTGCAGAGAAAGCAGTATATGTGGTTCTCCCATGCTGAAGGCTCCAAAGACCAACCATGCTCCGTACAGCTGGGATTCCCAGAGTTGTGCTTGGTAGCAAAGGAAGTCCTTACCAGGAAAGTGGGGTGGGGAGGTGAGGTGAGCTAATGGTGAGCAACAGAAGACATGATCACATGCCCTCCTTCACCAGCCTCTCTCAGGAAGCAGGCTGAAGCCCAGCTTGTCAGTGGAGGATGAGAAGCC
>JAQZBX010042098.1:0-22123 GCA_029593785.1 Cabassous unicinctus | reverse complement strand
TCACTGAGGGACTGAAGGTGTGTTTACACAGGACAACAAACTCCCATGGAAAAACCCAAGGATGGACTCAAAGTTTGACAGATATGATGAACCAGCCCCAGAAATATCATACATTTTAATAAAATTTAATAAATAATTTTTACACACAAATCATTTTATTTCATTTTAATTTTGAGGCCATGCCAGGCTGTTTTTATACCATTCCCTTTGGAGTAATTCTCCTTAGGAATGCCACTCAGAGCTCTGCCCAGAACTTGAGGTTCGAGCCTGCCATTTTCTCGGCATAGCGGGCATTAAAGTGTTCGTTCTGGGCCCCACTGAAGATGACTTTCCAGTGCCCGCGATGCCTTTCCTCATGAAGGCAGAAATCTCATCGTCTGTGAGGTCAGGGGGCACACTAGTATAATTAGCCATGGGGTTCTTCATTTCCTGGAAGGATGTGTGCTGCACGATGTGATCCTCGGTAATCACAGGCAGGGAGCACCCCACAAGACTCCAAGATCTTCTGAGTCTCCCTTTTGGGGTTCTCCTTCATGTCCTTGTAGAAAAAGAAAAATTTTAGAGTGCTCCATCACTAATTCTTATTCACAAGGGAAGACAACAAATGAAGTTTGCTTATTTTAAAAGACAAAAAGTCAACTAAAAGAATAAACTATTGCCAGGAAGAAGTCCAGGTGGACTTCTTATTTGTCCTTGGCCTCTCAACATTTCTAGGTAAATAAATGGGTGCTTCTAAAGTGCTTGTGGGTATTTTGAAGACTCCGTTCACTTAAAAGTAAGCATGCTTCCTAAAATTTGTTTTGCCATATTGCTTTTCTAACAAATTACATTGTTAGAGATAGTGTAAAGATAAACATCAGACTAGCCCTGGTAAATTATTACAAATTCCTGATTGATGGAATATAAATCAACAAGTTCCCTAATGTAGAGAGAAGGTATATCAGCCTTTCCAAAAAGTGTATTCTAACGGAACTCAGGACACTTGGCATCTTCGATCACCCTCTTATTAATACACAACACGCATTGATACATTAAAGGCACTGACAAGTCCTACAGCAAAGAAGCCTATCTGACTTTGTTTAATTTGATATACCCTAAATCAATTTGATAACAGAGCCCTGTTCCTGCACAACACCTGAAATGCCGTAGTATGTTCATTCATTGATTCCACAAATATTCATTGTGTGATGCTTTTTGCCAAGCACTAAAAAAAGTAAATATTTAAAGAGAAGGGGGGGGTGGGCAGAGAGAAAGAGATAAGGATTCAAGTGAGATACCAAAAGAGAATAAACTATATAATGTAGTCTTATTTTTGTAAGAAACTAGAGGGTACAACAGATATACACTCTGCAAAGATTGTAAAGTAACACTCTGCACTAGCCAGTCTGAGTCTCAGTGGCATCTGCAGGCTAGTAACCATATCTGAAGACAGGCTAGAGCATTTTGAGATCGTCTGCCCCTCAAGATAAAATTTATTTTAATTATCTTTAAATAAAACCCTCAATGATGTAAATCTGCTTCAAAGACAAAGGACATTTGCTCAGCTGTAAAAAAAAAAAAAACTTCTTGTCTAAATGATTAAATGCTAGCACAGACCACCAAGAGAAGTTATAGTCACTGAAATCTCCAATAAGAGGATTTATTGCCATCTTTTCGGTGTGGTTGGCTAGAGTTGCTTGAGGCAGGGGCTTGAACTGCCTTTGTTTCAGGTCTTTCACTATGACTGCAGAACAATAATAAAATCTGAGAGTATGCGTGCATGCTTGTGTATGTGGTGTGCATGTGTACATATGTTTGAAGATATGTGTAATGAATTAAAATAAAGTGCAGCTTTCACACTGCCGTGCTGGCTCAGTATAATCAACCCTGTCATTAGCAATTTGAGGGACCTTTGCATTGTCACGATGCCTCAGCATCTCAGCCCTAAAGTCACCCTCAGTGACCACCCGTGGCATCTGCTTATACAAGAGAAACAGATTCTCCCTCTCCTCCCCACATCCTGCCCGGGTTCACACCCTGGTGAAGGTCAAATACAGACTCACTGTCTTAGTTTGCCAAAGGGCTGCTGATGCAAAGTACCAGAAATCTGCTTGCTTTTGTAATAGAGATTTATTTGGGGTAAAAGCTTACAGTACCAAGGCCATGAAATATCCAAATAGAGGCATCGGCAGAGATGCTTTCTCACCAAAGTCAGCAACTGTTTATCCTGGTGTGTTGCCTTATGGTGAAGAAAGACGGCTGCCGATCTCCGTGGCGATCTCTGCCTTCCCCTCCAGAATCTACCATCTCTTGGATCTCAGCTGTGAGCAAACAGGCAAAGGGCTTGTCTCTTTCTGGGCCTCAGCTTTTTGAGCCTCTCAGGGGCTTCTGTTTTCCTGCAGTCCTCTCTCACATGGCAGAATCAAACAAGGCCACTCCCTTTTCCTGTGTCTGTCTGTCTGTGTGTCCATTTACATAACAAGGGGGTAGGGACTCAATTTGAGTCACACCTCACTGATGTAGTCCAATCCAGAGCCCTAAAATGATCTTAACAGCTAATCTAATCAAAGGCCCCTCAACTGAATTTAGTGCAATCAAAAGGTATCACATCCAGAGGAATAGATTAGTTTACAAACATAATCTTTCTTATTTGGAGGATTCACAAAAATAATCTCAAACTACCACACTCCCCATTCCTCCATCTTGCTTGACCAACCCCTACAGCTCCAACCAGGTTATGTTATAAAGGTACAGTTCCTGGGTCCACTGGAAACTTTTGCTCTCCACCTGTTTGGTTGAGCCTTATAATCCTACATGTGGCCCTGCAAGGCCTGCCACTCTTCTCTGTTCTAGGAACTGTGAGGACTAATAAACTTTTCTTTCAGATATCTCTGGTGTAACTCACCCTGGCTGTATCAGACTATCCATATAAATATCCTTACTCCAAATTACAGCACAATATGAGAGAAGAAGAGACCTGGGGAAAACAGCTTAATAGTAAATATCAGACCCAAAAAAGCAACTCCCTGCTTTCATTCAAGGAATATAAAGAATAGGAAAAGGGTAATGTAGATTATAAGTCTCATAAAACCTTGTTTTTCACATCAGATAAAATTTGCAGACTTTATTGAATCTATTGCCCCCCGTTATAACAATTTCCATTTCCCCAAAGGAATAATGGAGAAAGTTAAATTTACAGTAAAAACCAAAATGTTGGAATCCCCTTTGTCTTCAGTGGTGTTGTGGTGGTTTGAAACTATATGCACCCCAGAAAAACATGCTCTTAAATCTAATCCATTCCTGTGGGTGTGAAGCCATTGTAAGTAAGACCTTTTGATGAGGCTACTTCAGTTAAGGTGTGGTCCTCCTCATCAGAATGAATTTTAATCCTATTATTGGAGTCCTTTAAAAAAGGATGAAATTCAGACAGAAAAAGAGAGAAAACCGTGGAAGCAAGAAACTGAAACAGAACCTATAAGAGAAGGAAGAGACCAGGAGATGCCACCATATGCCTTGCTATGTGACAAAGGAGCCAAGGATTGCTGGCAGCCAGCCCCCAAATACCAGTCTTCAGGGAAAAATCATGGCCTTGATTTGGATTTTCTTTTAGCCTCAAAACCATAAGCAGAAAAATTCCCATTGTTTAAGCCAACACATTTCATGGCATTTGCTTGAGCAGCCTAGGAAACTAAAACAGGTGCCAAAACCCTTAACTTTTGCATTTAAAATCCCTCCTCTTGTTTAAATTCCAGCAATTAAGAACAACTACTCACATTGCCTCTCTGGTTTAAATATGATACTGTGGATTCCACTCTGCTTTTATTTGATTCTAAGGACCTCAAGAAGATTATTATAACAAAGTGTGAAAAAGTGATTATAATCAATGTTGTGTTTCATATCCTTGTAAATGCAAGACATTTACATAGTGCTGGATATATTAAGTCAATTTTCTGGGTCTTAAACTTTGGAGAGGACCACCCTGCTAAGGGTAGCAGGGTACAGTATTGCCTGTTACCATGATGATAAGCTCACTGACTGTGGGAGTTGGCATTACATACCCCAGTGAATGACATGTTTCTTAATTGTGCATTCCTGTGGTTGTGAACTTATTTGTAAATAGGACATTTTGACAATGTTGTGCTGCTTAAAGTGTGGCCCAACTGAATCAGGGTGGTCTTAATCCAGATTACTGGAAACCTTATAGAGAGAAGAAACTAGAAGTCAGAAGTCAGAGGAAACCACAGGGAGAAGCCAAAAGCCGGAAGTCAACTGGAAACTAGAAGAACAGACACAAGGAGAGCAACTGATCACTGTATGATCAAAGGCAGAGATGCAACCAAGGAACCTCACGCCAGCACCAAAAGGCTACAGATTTTGGGGAGAAAACATTTCTTTGCGACACCTTGATTTTGGACTTTAAGCTTCCAAAACTGTAAGTCGGTAAGTTCCTTTTGTTAAGCCTACTCACCGTGTGGTATTTGTCATAGCAGCCTGGCAAACTAAGACACTGACAGACCTATTGGGTTTCATGCACACACACACACATACACTGATGCATGTACATACAATCATCGTATAAACTTCTCTACTACCTTTAAAGACTGGGATAAGCTAGAGGTTTGGTCCTAACATCTCTTTATCCACCACAAAACACTAAGACACACATTCAGAGACTCCACAGGATGTCTGTTGCCATTCTAATTTTAGCATATGCCATCTGCATCAAAATATCAAGGGAACATCCATTGTAATTTTCCCAGATCCCATATTGTCTGTATACAAATAATTCCTTTTAACACTACTGTAGGGAAAACTATCTTCATAAACCATATATATTATCTGCTGCTTTTTTACATGCCCTTCGGGCTCAAAGAGAACAACAGTTGGCAGAATAAATCTCCATTCATGTAGTTGTAAACTATTTATATGATCAATAGGTCCAAAAAAACGTTTGACTTTTTTGTAGCTCCAGTGAAACTGTGTTTTAGAAAATGCACATCCATGTGGTACCATCATCCTCAGAATAATTCAGAAAATTTCCATTTCAGCTGCCAACAGTACCAAAATTGGGCTGGGAAAGGCCTCTTCCTATAAGAGAAGTGCTTATAAGTCTTCTGCAGAGTCTAGAGGATGAGTTTTTCATCTCACTGCTGCATTCTTCTGGTGATTGTTGTCTTCAGAGAATGAAGGAAGGGACTGTGCATCTCCACAACACAGTCACTCCCCATCCCTGTGGGGACACTGGGCCATGTACTGCTTGCTGTTCTATGCTCACTCTTGGTCAAAGTAGATTTCATTAGGTACCTTATGAAAGAGAGGGAGAGAGAGAGAGAGAGAATGGTATATACAAAAAGCAGTGAATTTCCAGAACATTCATTGTCAGGTAACATTTTCACTCCCTATTCCACTATCAGTTTCCCCATGGATCAGACCCTCTCTGGCAATCTTCTTAAAATCCAGACAATTAGAAGAATTCTAATTCACTAGCCTTTCATGCCAGCTCAATACACATTTTCCAATATAGTCTTGCTTCATCAATTTGAAAAGCCTACTGGGTCTGAGACCTTGTAAGAGTTCTTCCCTCTCCCATCCCTCAGAACCTCTGGTGACCACTACCTTTATATCAATGATAAGAGCTCTTCCATTGCTGGAATAATAATAAGTCTATAGTAGAATAATAATAAGTCTACTTTAGTCCGTTGTTCATTCCCCAATCTTGAGGATTTGGGGATGGTGATGCCTACTCTGCTTCTAATTGAGAGGGAGCTTAGATCCCATGGGGTAGATGGATGGAACTATCTTGCTTGTAGTTGCAGACACTCATTGTTCCTTGGGATGGGCTTTGTCCATCATCCTTTCCTTTTTATTGTCCTGGGTGAGTTCAATGAACTGGAAAGTAGGTGTTGCAACTCTGCTGAAATTCAGGATTCAACTGGCACATGGGCGGATCAAAGATTTAAGTCTCTGAGAAATATGTTTATCAAGTAGAGTGTTAATTATAGGTTCAAATAGAAGGGGCAGAAGAGCCATGTGTACAGAACCTATAAATGAGTCTGACTCTGTTATACTGGGGAGCATAAATTTCAAAGTAAGGCCCACGGGCAGGGTGTCAAGTTCCTGAGCTGTCTGCCCTGCTTATACTTTCTAGAAGTCTCTAGAGCCCTCAGGAGCCCTGCTATTTGAGGCACTGTTTACAGTGTGGCAGTCAATGAAATCTTACTGAGACTTGCATAAGCATAACTTTTGGAATGACCTCCAGACTCACTATGAAATCTCTTAGCCATAAAAACTCATTTGTATTTACCATTTCCCCCTTTTGGTGAAGGTCTTTTTCCAGATGCATTGCTAGCTGACTCTTGGTAATAATCCCTCTATGCCAAGGAGGTTAATCCCCGGGAGTCATGTCTCTTGCCAGGGGGAAGGTATTATGTTTATATGCTAAGTTTGGCTTAGAGAGAGGCCACATGTGAGCAACAAGGAGGCTTTCAGGAGGTAACTCTTAGGCAGTATATAAAACTAGGCTAAGTTTCAATTTCATAAGAAAAGGTTCATGAGCACAATCATCAATATCAAGGGCCTGGCATAATAGTCTGTCTTCCTTCACTAGGCACTGTCCTTGCACTCAGGGGATTCTTGCTGTCTTATTAAAGAATATAGCAGAATCCCCAGGAAATTTAATATTCTTTTGGTTATTGTGTGGATCTCCACCCATGGAGATAATTCCCCATGAACAATTGAACATATTCATATGCCATACAGGAGCTGATGTGGCTCAGTGGTTGAGTGCTGGCTTCCTGCATGCAAGGTCCTGGGTTCAATCCCTGTCCCTGGTACCTAAAAAAAAAAAGGATAAGAATTTGAGGAAATAAAAACATTTCCAGGGCATGGGGGAAAGGGGGACACAATGGTGGAAGCTGAATTATCTTAAGAAGGGGTTTATGAGCTACCCAAAGATACTTGAATATCATATAATAAGTGCTATGTAAGGGCTAACTATTAATGTTGAGATTAATATTTTCATTAGTCCCCCATCCTTCCCTTGTTCTTGAGCAGAATATTGTATTTCACCAGGCATAATCTTGTCCAGTGAATCAGAAACAGAGTTGGAACTTCCTTTACTGTAAAATAGGGTGGATTTCATTTCAAAATGTGCCTGATTTGTTTTATAGAGTTCACACTGCTGCTTTTACCTCTTATTGGCCTGGATCTTGTGGATAATTTATTTAAAAGACCTAATTGGCCCCTTATGGCTAGAATCCATTTTAATCTCTAAATTGACCACTCTTCTCAATTGAATTTAAAAAGGAAGAAGCTAGATGTTTCAGCCTGGAAGAGTGATTCCATTCTACTAACCTTGCCCTGGGGATCTTAACAAAAACTGGTCTGTACTCTGCATCCTTGGCCCTTACTTCTCTGTGTCAAATAACAGAGAATTTCTAACAGATATCTAGATCCTAAATGCCTACTCATGATATTTGTGATAAATCAGTCAGGAAATCCAGTTATCCTTAATGCCATCATAGAAACATCAACATAATTCAACATTTACTGTGTGCGAGGCAATATCTCAGCAATTCCAAAAAAATGCAAGCACAAATCAGATATGGCCCCTACCCACAAATTGTTTGCCATCTGACAAGGAAAAAAAGAGACATTACCTATTTATATTAATAAATAAAGCTAGGATGAATTGTAAAATAGAAGCATAAACAAAATTCCACACATGGGTGGGATAAAAAAAGATTCCAACAGAAAGAGTGAGAAAGTTATATTTGAGTTAGGGTTTTAAAATGGAAGGAGAATATTAGGGTCTCTTCTTCCTTTCATCATATGGTCCAGATTATTCAAGGTGAAGAGGCTCCTAGGCTTAGAGATACCACAGCCACTCTACTGTGGCCCAGAATGAGGCTGGACAAGCATGGGATGTGTGATTTCACATGTGCTCCGAGGAAGGGGGTGCAAAGAGCTCACTGAGAAGTATAAAATGTGACATCAGTCCATTAACACATGTAGCATGTTGTCCAGGTCCCTAAACTTTAACATAGTAGACAATAAATTATCCTGAGATTAATGCCTTTATCACTAAAGGCTCACAGACAATTGTTCATCAGATTTGCATATATTCAGTGATGGGTAAGGCAAGCTTAGCAAATTATTGAATCCTGTTGTATTCTATTATGAAAAACCTATTATGTGGATAATGCCTGCTTGTAATATAACTCTCTATTTGTTGTCTTTAAAATTAATATTATTAATATATTGTTCATAGTAATATATGCTAATGGAGGAAATTAGGAAAATACAATAAAAGTATATACAAGAAAATAAAATCACTTGTAATCCTCCACCCAGCAATTCCTATCCTTTTATAATAGAGTGTATTTTCTTTTAGCCTTTAATCATGAAAAATTAATTTTGATGTCACATAAGCAATTCTATGAAAGAACTGCTGAAAGTTTACACTTGGCAATTATATATTTATTGGCTTTAAATTCTAATATGTAGCAGTATATACATGCCCTTCAAGAAAAAAAAATTATTATTGAAACATTGAAACATAGAAATAAAACATAGAAAACTATTTAATTTGTGTCATGTAATATTCTTATAGACAAATATGTGATAAACTAAAATAATTAGTAATTTTTAAGCTTATTTTTTTAAAAGTTCATAAACTGTAACTAGGATTCATGGAAGTCAGTGAAGAGTGATGGAAGATGGAGTTAATTTCTTTCATTTTAAAAATAACTCAAACATTTCTTGCTAATCATAGTCAAGAAGTCTGCCACAATAGGCTCCCACTAAAGAATGGACCTTTCCTTAACAAAGTGTTGGGAAAGAACCAAGATAATTCCTGGGAGCTTGGAGTCTTCTCACAGAGTTGACCTCCACACTGTCTCCCTGGTCTATGCCCTTCTTATTAAGTAAACTGAGTTTGGAGTGAGTAAGGGTAACTTTCAGAAGGGAACTTGGTGCCCAAACAAATCCTAGCCACCTCTTGTTTCTTAGACTTGGATGGCCTGGAAAACAAGTCTCCCATTGTTACTTTCCCATGACTTCGGGCTCGTTCTTGCATTACTGGGTTCTTTTCAGAACTTCCTCTTAGAGTACTTCCTGCAAGTCAACAGAGGTTGAGTATAGGTTGTAGGATGAGACAAGCTTCCATCACCTGAAAGGCCTGCTCCACCAAATGTCCATGTTAACAAATAGTTGACAAATAGAGCAGTCATAAGCAGGAGAAGATAGTTCCTTCTTCCCCCTGAATGGGTGATTTTTCAACTAACCCATCAAAGCAGAGCAGCTTTGGACCCAGCCATTCAACACATGAATTGTTCTCACTCAGTCATCACCAGTTTAGTCTTTCTTTAGCAGAAAGTTTCCAAACTGACCAATAATGACCTTCCTTAGACTCACTGGTCTTTCTCAAACTACTGTTGGGCACAGTTCCCACAGAGGTGGTTGGACTTGCCCAGAACAGATAGTACCAATATTATCATCTCTATTTCATTGGTGAGAAAAACTAGGTTTATGACATTTGTGTGACTCGCACCACAGGTAAACACTGGTGAGGGCCACATCCCCCAGCCCAGAGCTTCTCCACAACGTCATGGGGGCTTTGAGCTATGGCAGCCACTACATTCTACAAGGGACAAGAACTGGAAGCAATGCCTCCCTCTGCTCCTCAGCTCACAGCTCGCAACCATGAGACCATTGTGCTTTCTTCTGCTTTCCTCCTTTCCATTATTGCAATGCTACATGGTCCATGTGAGGCATGGGAGCCCAAAGGGAAAACTCACTGCTCTTTGAAAATGGCTTCAATAGTTTTACTAGGAGTAGTTTACAAAGGCCATTAATACTTCCAGGCACATCTTTGCAAGGTAGGAATAGAGTGCTGGTCAACTAGAAAGATTTGGTTCACGTGCTCTAGGGAAGTGCAGCTAATTCCTTCCCTCCTCCCTTCCTCTGTCCCCAGGTATATTACCTCCATCTAGTTCCAGAGTGGAAATAAAAGTTGTAAAGAAATTGTGTGCAAAGTCACTTACAAAAACAAAACCTTGAATGTGCTCGTCCCCATAGATTCAATCACAAGTGCAAAACCCAAGGAGCTTCACAAATCTAAATCAGACTGCACAATTAATGACCAGAAACTCCAATTTCATGTTAATTGCTTTTAATTAAAAATGGTTTTCTTTCCTAATCTTATCGACAAGGGCTTATTGTCAGGGTAGATGCAATCTAATCTTCGAATTTCCTGCATCATGCGCTTTACCTTTGAAGTTGAACAGTAAAACAAATCTCAGAACAGCACCTGAATGGTCCATTGGGGAGCAAGTAGGAATCTGGTAGTAAGGCAGGAAGAGGGGCACAGAAACAGAAACTGTAAAATTTTATACCAAATGATACCCAAGATGCAGGAAATTCATTTCAGATTATCAAGGCCATAGTCAAATTTCTCATCCCAACCAAACATAAAAACATTGGCCCAAATTTCCCAAGGTGGCCACTGCTTTTTGCAAAGTTTTCTGTAATGTGATTGGAGCATCAGAAATCAAGAAATTGCAGGCTTATAAATGAAACTGCTTCCAACCATCCATCGAACTTGGTGATGTCCCACCTTTAAAGGAAATAAGACAGGAAGCACCTGCTTCTGGTGTCCTGGATAGCAGAAAGCCACCTGGCAATGCTAAAGGATGAGGGGAACCTGTTTGCTTGGGGATACGAAGCAATTTTGTCAAATCACAAGTCAATAACATATGAAAAGTAATTGGTCAGGAAACACACCTACACTCGTGGGCATTTCCCAAGAGATCACAAATAAACCACAGATGCTAATTCACCTCCCCAAACAACTTAATATTCTCTGAGCTACAATTCTATTTTATAAACATCATTATTTTTGAAATTTTTACTCATATCCACTTTGAGGAAGGGCAATGAAAAGCATCCATTTTAAGTCGCTCATATAATTGAGAATGTTAACAGCCAAGTTTCTCAAACACTAATGCACCTCTGCCTATGTTCAGTAACAAAAATATTCATCTTTGCTTCTAATCAGAGCTCTGCACTCAGGGTTTATAGGCAGCTATTTTATTTTATTGTGTTTTTGAGTGTTTCCGTCAACGCAGTCTTGCCACTGGAGCTAGTTTTCCCTTAGCACTCAAGTAATGATTCTTATAAGGTAACAACTGTGGGCCAATAGATCCTATATATTTCTTTGGAAGCTACAGTCATTTGGAAGGTCAGCTTTCAAGTGGGGCTCATTTTTCACTGGAGACAGGGGTGGTGCCAACGTCTTTTCAATTTGTAGACATTATAACATGAGCACTAGAGCAGTTTTCTTTTTGAAGAAAAATATGGCAGAAGATTTATATCTTTAAAAATTCATTAAACATTGATCAAGCAGTAAAGTTTTAATGAGATCAGGAAAACAAATGATAAAGCAAAAGTTATAGCTACTTGTAGAAAAGGATCCTTATTAAAGAAAGCCCATTATTATGAAATTTACTATATACTATACTGGAATTATTATAATTAATGAGATATGAGGCCTATAAGGTTAGAGCTAGAGGTACTGGAGAGTGTAATAAAAGAATGCTTTTTATTGTGTTTGTTTGTTCATTGAAGAAAATTCAAAGAAAGTTGACTTTATCACCATTAACGGTTTGATGTTCTCTCTTAGGCATATAAATGGGTTCATGATACAAATGTTGTTTTGATTATGGACACTTCTTTTTCTTTGGCAGGTTGTTGTGTTTGTTTGATTCCTTGTTTTCACTTACCCCTCTATCCCCTTCTATTTGCCCTCCCACTTTGCTAGCCCCACAGTCTACCTCGTTTCTCCCAGATAACCAATGTTCACCATCTAGCCTAATTCTATCCATAGCTTCCTCCATGGGCACAAAAATATATATTCATCTTAAATGTTATTTTACTTAATCAATGTCTTATAAAAATTCAAAATTCTTTTTTGCATCTAGCTTCTTTCACTTATAACATTACACCCTGGAAGTCCTCCATGTTAACTGGTCTGGAACTCATTCTTTTTAACAGCTGCATAATATTCCATAATACAAAAGTACTATCAAATATTGGCTCCCCAAAGAGCAACCAAACCAACCTGCTGATGAAACAAAGCTCAGTTTATGGCTTACTGGGATGAAGGAAAATGCTGCCTTGGCAGAGACTTTGTAGCATCTAAGAGAGGGAAGGGCAAAGTTAGGAGATTTATTGATATTTTGAAGTCTGCTTTGAGTCCTTCAATGCAGAGGCTTCAAAAGGATTGGATAATGATCGTGAAATAATTTTCTTTTTCAAGATTTTGTAACAGTTTATATTTTCACAGCTTTACTGGGGTATAATTGACATACAAGAAGCTGTGCACATTTAAAGTGGGCAATTTGATACATTTTGATTTATGTATATACATTCATGAAACCGCCAGCATAATTAAGATAATGAACATTATTCATTGTCCCCAAAAGTTTCCTCATGCCCCCTAATAACCTCTCTTTTCCATCCCTTCTCTTTGTCTCTGTGACTAGCAATCATTGTTCTGCTTTCTGTCACTATAGATTTTAGTTTGCATTTTCTAGAAATTTACATGAATAGAATCATACAATATGTGCTTTGCTAAATTTTTGTCCGGCTTATTTCACTCAGCCTTCTTTGAGATTCATCCACGTTGTTTCATGTATCAGGAGCTCATTTCTTTTTCTTGCTGAGAAGTATCCCCGTGTATGGATATACCACCATTTTTTTAAGTCTATTCATCTGTTGAAAGACATTTTGGTTGTTTCCAGTTTTTCACTTTTACAAATAAAGCTGCTATGAACATTTGTATACAGGTCTTTGTAAGGCATATGATTTCCTTTCTGTTGGGTAAATACCTAGGAATGGAATAGTTGGATAACATAGTGAGTGTCCAATTTAAAAAAAAAAAAAAAAAAAAAACTCCTGAAACTGTTTTCCAAAGTTGTATTATGTTACATTCCTACCAGCTGTGGGTGAAAATTCCAGTTCCTCTATATCATCACCAATTCTTGGTATAATCAGTCTTTAATTTTAGCCATTGTAATAGGTGTGTAGTGGCATTTTGATGTGGTATTAATTTTGTTTCCCTAATGATTAGGGATGCTGACTATTCTGTCATGTGTTTATTCATTTTTATTGGGTTGGTTGTTTCTTATTAAGTTTTGAGAGTTTTTTTCTTTTTAAGATTTATTTTATTTATTTATTTCTCCCCAACCATTTGTTGTTTTTCGCTTGCTGTGTCTGTTTGTCTTCCTTGTCTCTTTAGGAGGCACCGGGAACTGAACCCGGGACCTCTGATGTGGGAGGGAGGCACCTAATCGCTTGAGCCACCTCTGCTCCCTCCTTTTGTTGTGTCTCTCATTCTGTTTTTCTTCCCCACTTCTCTTGTTGCATCATCCTATTGCGTCATCTTGCCAGTGCCAGCCCGTCACGCCAGCTCGCTGTCTTTGTTAGGAGGCACCAGGATCCGAGCCAGCGACCTCCCATGTGGTAGGCGGGAGTCTAGTTGCCAGAGCCACATCAGCTTCCCAGTTTTGACAGTTCTTAATGCTCATAACATATGCAGAATATAAGTCCTTTATCAGATATAACCCATGCAAATATTTTCTCCCCGTCTGCAGCTTGGCTTTTCATTCTGTTACCAGTACGTTCTGAAAAGTCCAATTTATCAATTTGATAAATTCCAATTTTGATGAAGTCCAATTTATCAATTTGTTCTTTTAAGATCATGGTTTTAGTGTTGCATTGAAGAAAATTTTGCCTAGGTCACAAGAATTTTTTTTTTTTCCTGTTTCATTTGTTTAAAAAAACTATACTTCCTGCACTGCATTGCCCTGCAACTTTGTCAAAAAACTTAGTTGGCCATATATATTTATTTCTGACAACTCTATTGTGTCCCATTGACCTACTTGTCAATGAAACACACTTTTCATTCTGTAGTTTTATAGCAATTCTTGACTCAAGTAATGTTAGCACTCCACATTTGTTTTTCTTTGTCAAAGTTGTTTTGGATTGTACTGAGAGTGGCCAGGAGCTGTGTTAAAGCAATAGCTTCCAGCCGAACTGGTAAGGACATGTCAGACCAAAGAAAGACTCAGACAAGTCTAGCTTGGCGAGAAATGAGCATTTATTTAGGGGACTTAGGTGGGGTCCTCGTCCTCGGCGGTGGGAGGAGAGATGGCACTTTCCAGTCTTGACATCTGCACTCGCCACCAGACGAGAAGGTCTTTTATGGGGCTTGTCTACGTGCAGGGGGGCGGGAAGGGAGCTGTTTTCCAAGGAATGCAGTGAATTGCTCAAGAACCAAATGGACAGGAAACAGATCTTGAAGGAACAGATATTTTCAGAAGGCAGGAAAGGTTTACTGACATAGGGGTGGCTAAGACAAGATCTTTTGATCAGTCACCAGTTTACAATCAGTTCCTGAGCCTTGCCTTCTTAACTACTCAGGAATGCTGCTGCAACTTGGGGAGGAAAGAACTAGAAGGGTTGGGGGGGAAATGCAAAGTCATATATGCTACATGGGTATTCAAGAGCTTTTGCATATCCACATGAATTTTAGAATCAATTTTTCCATTTCTTAAAAAAAAAAAAAAAAAAAAAAGGCCTCCTGGGTTTTTGATTGGGATTGCACTGAATCTATGAATCAATTTGGGGGAAAATGTCATCTTAAAAATATTGAATCTTCCGACCACTCTTTGAGCTCCCTCCTCTGCGGCCATCTTGCCCCTCCCTCACTGATTCATCTTTGAATGTTATAAAACCATCTTTCCTGAAATAAACGTCTCTTGATCTGATGAATCATCCTTTTAATATTTGTTAGATTTGATTTCCTAAACTTTTGTGTAGAACCTATGTTCATGCGAGGTTTTGGTCTTTTGATATTTTCTTGTAATGTTTTTGTCTGGTTTTGTGTCAGAGTTAATGCATCATAAAGTGAGTTGGGAAGCATTCCTTCCTCTTCAATTTCCTGGAAGAGCTTTTGAAAAATTGACATAATTTCTTCCTTAAATGTTCAGTAGAATTTTCCACTGACATCATCTGAGCCTACAGTTTTCTTTATGGGAGGATTTTAACTACAAATTCCATTTCCTTAATAGATATGGGGGTCTTCAAGTTATTTATTTCTTCTGGAGTGGACTTTGCTAATTTGTGTCTTTCCAGATGTATGCCCATTCATCTAAGTTGTCAAATTTATTGGCTTAATGTTGTTCATTCTATTCCCTTATTATCTTAATAGCTGTAGGATCTCTCCTAATGTCTATCCCTCATTCCTGATATTGATAATTTATATCTTTTTCTTTTTACCTAAGTCTAACTAGAGATATACCAATTTTATCTATCTCATCAAATAATCAAATATTGTCTTTATTGATTTTATCTAGTGTTTTTTGTCATTGGTTTCTACTTTGATAATTATTGCTTTCTTCCTTTTGCTTACTTTGGGTTAAATTGCCTGTTATTTTTCTAGTTTCTTAAGGTAGAAACTGACGTAATTGATTTGAGACTGTTCTTTTCAGATATAGGTGATTAGTGCTATAAATTTCCACCTAAATACTACTTTTGAGGAATCCTACAAAATTCTGATATGCTGTATTTTCATTCCTTTTTGTTTGCTATACTTTTCAACCCTTTTTGTTTTTTGTTCCTTTGAGAAATGCATTGTTTAGTTTCCAAATATAAGTTAATTTTCCAGAGATCTTTGTTAGAAAGATAGAAAAATATATCAGTTTGTATATTTTAAAGTTCTGTTATTAGGGATATAAACTTTGTAAATTGTTCTTATTTTGACTTTCCCCTTTATTATTATGAAATGACCTTTGTTACCCCTAGTAATATTCTTTAGTCTGAAATCTACTTTTTCTGATATTGATATAGACACTTTAGCTTTCTTTTGACTAGTCTTAGCATGGGATATCTCTTTCCATAATTTTACTTTTAATCTATTTGTACCTTTAAATTTGAAGTGTGTTTCTTGTATAAAACATATGATTGAAATTTGCTTTTTTATCCAGTTTGACCACAAGTGGCTTTCAATTGGAATGTTTAAACCATTTATATTTCATGGAATTACTGATACTATTATGGTTAAATATGTCATCTTGTTATTTGTCTTTTTTTTCAAAACTGTATTTCAACTTCAAAAAAAACTAAAATAACTGACAAAAAGCAGCTTAACAAATCATGGAAGCAATTTTAAAGATGTTGCTTCACTATTTGCTTGTTTACATTGTTTACAATGAAAATCTGCTATCATTCTATCTTATTTCTTCTGTAATGTTATATTGTGTTTTTTATTTTTCACTTTTGGCTGCTTTTAAGATTTTCTCTTTTTCATTGGTTTTAAGCAGTTTGAGTATTCTGTGCTTTCGGGTAATTTCCTTCATTTTTCTTGGGCGTAGGATTTGTTGTGATTCTTGGATTTGCATGTTTATAGTTTTCATCAGGTATGGTCTTTTTTTTTTTTCTGGATCCCACTCTTTTAGGTATTCCAACTTCATATCTATTATGTTACTTGAAGTTTACTCACAGCACACTGATGCCTTTTTTATTTTTTAATGTTTCCTCCCTGTTTTATTATGTTAATTTTCTATTGCTATGTCTTCAACTGCATTAATCTTTTCTACTGTAGTGTTTAATCTGTTGTTAATTCCATCTAGTGTGCTTTCATTTTAGACATTGTAGTTTTCATAAGATCAATTTGGGGGGTTTTAATATCCTCCATATTTCTAATTAAATTTTTGAACATATGGAATACTGTTAAAAATGACTTTTTAAATGTGTATTTCTTATAATTCAAACTGCTGAGTCAGTTTTGATTGCTGGTTTATTCTCCTCATTATAGGTCATGTTTTCTTAATTCTCTACACGCCTAGTAATCTTTGATAACAATGTTCTCTTTTTGAGTGCTGGAATGTTTTTATTCCTATGAATATTCTTGAGGTTGTTTCTTATACGATGCATTTAAACTTTCTGGGTCTTGCTTTTATAATTTGTTAGACATATATGGAACAGTGCTCTGCCTAAAGCTAATTATTTCCTGGTACAGAGACAAGACCTTTCTGAGTACTCTACCCAATAACCCATGAGTTACAAGTGTTCCTGTCTGGCTCATGGCATCAGACACTGTTCCTTACTCTGTCTGAGCTCCAAGCACTGTGCCCTCTAATTCTTTCAGATGGTGATCTCCCTGGCTTCAGGTTGGCTCCTCATCTTTGTGCTGATCACCACTCTACTTAATTATCAAGTAGGACACTCTACAGACCTTGAGGGTTCTCTCTTTGTAGAACCCTCACAAAGGTTCTACAAAGAACCTTTCTACTCTCCGCCACTTTGTACTCTTATCTCCTTGGTCTCCCTGAACTCTCAGATCCATCTCCTAACTCAGGGAGTCTGCTGGGTTCTCCCTCCCTGTATTGTAACTTGGAAATTTTCCCAAGGCAGTAAGCTAGGCAATTTTTGGAGTCATCATGTTTTCCCCTGTCTCTCAAGGCTCGCTGTCCTGGTTGCCTGATGTCCAAGGTCTGAAAAGCCATTGCTTCATATATTTTGTCTGTTTTTTGTATCAAGTAGGAGGGTCAATACGGTCCTCTTACTCCTAAAGCAAAAGTGTTTTATATAATAATTTAGAAATAGTGAAAACAAGAAGGCAAGGATTTTTGAGGCAAGGGGCTCAACGAGTAAACTGTCATTTGATATTTTCTATTAAAGAGTTTCTTCTGGCTCTTTAGGACGTTATTTGCAACATTTATCCCTCTGGGCTAAAGGTTCCTAAAACAGAAAAAGTATGTCTTTGGAGACAGTTATCTGTGAAGTTATAGAGATCATTTTGGTCTCAGTGTTCCTTCTTCAGCCTGAGGTGAAGGATAGATCATTAATATCTAGTGGTGTGATCAAATGAGATCTTCGCCACTATTTGAGGTGTCTGACCACATACCCAGTTTCTGGGCACAGTTGTTTTGACTTCCATAAAGTGTGAGGTTTCCTGCTCTTTTTTCCTTAATGACCATTGGTTGGATCATTTGAGAGACAGTGGCTTCACAGGGGTGTTTAAGACCTAAGACTCTAGAGATCACACATCTGGACACAGCAACACAGACAAATAATAAAAGAAGGAGTATGATCAGAGTTTGTAGTCTGCTTCTTAGCCTTAAATCAAGAATGCCCAGATTAAACCAAAAGACTAAATCCCAATCAAAGAGCCTGCAGAAACAAAAATGAAATTATCAGCCAAATTATATCATTTTATTATTTATTTGTTTATTCCCCAGATTATTTTATTAATAGTAAAGATTGCACAAAGTTCTGTATGGATGTAAGCACAAGATTCTTGTTCCCTGCCCAATTTCATAAACCTCTTGGGCAAGGTGTTCTATAGCCCATGTGGTATTATCTATTACACCTGCTGTTATTTCAACCATAGTATGTAGGAGTCTCTCTATTTTTCAGGTCTCTTAAAAAACACCAGGTGAAGGGGCTTGAGGAGAGAAGAGAACAATCCAAAGTTCTCCTTGAGTGATTAATATTTTGATTCTCAAATCATTAATTTGAGTTAAATATTCTAATGACTTCTTTTCTTAAAAGAGAAACTGATGGACCAAAATATGCATCAGAGACTATCCTGAAAGGCAGACATCAGTTTGCCAAAGTAGCAAGTAAATCCAGTTTACAGGTAGTAGCCAGTATGCTTGTGTACTACAAATCCAATACCAGTCACTGGGGAACACCCCAATCTGCTTCTGGCAGAAATATTTCTATAGGATTATCAAATAGTGTGGTGTTTTGGCACCACTCATCAAAAGTGCTCAGTACCAGGGAATAATATTTTTAGTACCAAGATGTTTAATTAGCTCTAAACTAAATGAAAAATAATGTGTCTTACTTGCAAGATCTGTGGAAATGAGTCTCTAAATATGCACCTCTGACTCCCTATCTTCAGCCTCCAAATATATACCTTGGCTTCTCTTGTCCTCTTCAAGGTTCTATTTCTGAGGAAGTTCAGTTACAAAAGCTAGCACTTGGAAAAAGGTGTTTGGTGGAGACATGGACCTCCTTTTCTAGGCATAAAAAGATAAGAGTAAATTGTAGCCAGGAATTGGGCTCATACCAAGGAGTGACTAAGAATGAAACGACCAATCCTAAAAGTGGGACCTTATAAGTAACACAGTTAAAAGTAGCCTCAAACCAAAAAGAGGGGAAAGAAGATAAAATAAAAAATATAGAGAATATAGAAAAATAAAGAACAAAAAATGTAGGTTAAAGCGTAACAGTCTGGTCTTGTTCTATGGATCTTAAAGGGAAGTTGTCTACATCTCAGGCAGCCATTTACTTGGTCCAAAATTCTTGGGTGAAACTTTTCTCCTTCTGAAGATCATCTGCTTCTGGGGATTCTTAACAACCCTCAGTTTTATATCTCCAAAGGGAATTTTCCAGGGATTTGTGACTAGTTTGTGCATCTTTAATTGAAACACATGAGTCCAAGAATCATTCCCTTAGAATTTTATTGTTTTCTATTTATCGTACGTGAAAAAAATCTTTCTCATTGTGGTTTTCGGGGCTGTCTTTCTCTGTTGTCTCTTTCAAAAGACCAGGACTCTGAGTTTTAGATCATAAAAAGATTGTTTAGGAAGATGCTGAGGAAAGGCTGCTTATTCCTATTGGGTATATTGCAAATGGCCCCTGTAATATTTAACCATGTCTGCTTGCAATTGTGTAGAGTCTGTATTCGAAAGTGGTATTCACAGATGCATGGGCCCTCTCTGTTACTAATTCATAGTCGAGAGTTGATGAGCCCTAAAAGGAGCTAATTTCACTGTCATTAAAGCCAATGGTAAAACATAAGGTCATGGAAGTTCTAGAATCCCTGAGAGTTTTCCTCATTTGAATTTTAAAATTCCCTTTGTTCTTTCTTCCTTTCCTGAAGATCCGACAGTAAAGTTTCTGTGTAAGTGGCAGGGCTTTGCAAAGCTGTTTGCAAACAGTCCCAGCAAAACAGATTTCCCTGTCACTAGAGAGATAGGTCAGAATTCCCCAAGTTGAAAACACAAAATCAAGTAAACTTTTGTGTGAAAGTCATAACATTTCAGCATGGAAAAGCTCAGTCCATCCTGAAATTAAGAAAACAATGTTCAAGGCATATATATTTATTGTTTATGTATATTCATATATGAATGATATACTTCAATAAAATTTCAATAAAATTAAAAAAAAAAACCATTGCAGGGGTCAGCTGTATGAAATCCACTCGGTTGTCCATGTCCCACCTTTACCCACCATCATTGCTTTACCAGGATTCTGCTGGCGACAGAGGAGACACGCACCAGAGACGCCCTCTCAACAATTTTAGTAAAGTTTCACATTAATGTTGATTGAATACATTGGCCATTTTTTCCTTGCTATGGTGGGTCATTTTATGTAAAATTTTTTGTGGGGCTCCATTGGTGGTTTTCTGTCTTTGAAGCTGACCTTTGCCATGCTATAATAGCCTCTTTGAACCTCTCCAAAGGTTGAGACTCTTGGAGTATCATGAGGGCTAAGATCTCAATGAGGGCTGCCTGCCTGGCATAATAACAAGCCAGGGCGGTTCCATTAGCTTGCACGTTATCCCCTTTTGTATGAAAGCCTACTTTTAAAATAGCCTTAGAGTGCTCAAATGGTCTTTAATTTGCTGACCATTCTTTTTTTTTTTTCTTTAATATGCACATTTTAATGATGGAATATTAGCCTTACTTGGTCCCAATACATAGAAGTCACTCCTCGCTCTTTGGCACCATAAATTATGCTCTTCACCCTAACTACTCTTTTTTATGTATATATTTACTTTTTATCCATTTTAACCTTCCCGGTTTCTGCTCTTTTTTGTGTCCATTCGCTGGGCAATTCTCTGTGTCTCTTTCCTGCCCTCTCTTCTCATCCTTCTCCTCCTGTCTTCAAGAGGATTTGATCCTGGGAACCTCCGATGTGGGAAAGAGACATTCTGCCACCTGCACCACCTCAGTTCCTAGTTTTTCGGCACATCTCATCTTGGCTCTCCTTTGCATCTCTTTCCTGTTACGTCATCATCTTGCTGCTTGGTTCAGCGGGGCCTGATGGCTCACCCGCTCGCGGGGCCTGGGGGCTCACCCCTCACAGGTCCTGACGACCCGCCTGTGCATCTTTTATATTTTTCTTTATTTTACTGGGAGGTCCTGGGGATTGAACCCAGGTCCCTCCACATGGAAAACAGACACCCAACTTTTTGAGCCACATCTGCTCCCTGCTATATCTCCTAAGGTTGACCAAATATACCTAGAGTTACAGTCATGTCCCATACAGGATGGTCATATAATAAATCAGTCTTGGTTTATCACCAGCATTCTAAAAACCAGACCTCCGGAGAAAAACTAGGTTTGGGGACACATGCATGGTTTCTAATTAGAGAATGTTTAGCCTACCCTGATTATCACAAAATCAGGGCAGCGAGAATACTTGCATTGCTGACCATTCTTAACTGGGGTTCCTGATGAGGTCAGGAACTCTCTTTGTTTCCAAAGCATGCCAAGATCATGGACTGCTCCAAAAGAATAACTACTATTAGTGTGTATATTGACTTTCTTATGTCTAACAAACTGCCAAGATCTGGTGAGCCCAATGAGTTCTACCAGTCAGGGCAGATTTTGCCTCTGGCAAAGGGTTATATTGGGGGGGGGGGCGGTTGGGGTGGGTAGTGAGATTTGTTTCAGTGTAATTCATCTGCTATTTTCCTGTTGCAATCTTAAGATATAACTCATCAACAAACATGAGTAAATCTGGATTTTCTAAGGGTATTTCTAATAAATCTATTTGGGATGTAGATAGTCCACAAATGGAGGTTAGAGTGTTGTGAGTAATTCCCTTCTTCAAGGTAGTGGAAAAAGAGTATCCATATACAAAGTATTTTAAATGGAAATATATGAAGGGGAAAGTAATAGGACTTCATAGTAAATGTACTTTCTGAAGAACATTGCATATTTTTCAGTGAGTAACAAAGATAGTACATGCGGATCACCAAAATGAAAGGAGAACATCAAGCCAAATTGGCAAAAGCCTCCACTTGTTCAGATGCTGTGGTTATTGCTCTTTAGACTATATGGGT
>JAQZBX010042097.1:0-22156 GCA_029593785.1 Cabassous unicinctus | reverse complement strand
CAGGGAGGCTCACCCCTGGGAGTCATGTACCATGCTGGGGGTAAGGTAGTGAAAGGCCATATATGAGCAACAAGGAGGTTTTCAGGAGGTAACTCATAGGCAGTATATAATACTAGCTAAGTTTCAATTTCACAGGAAAATTTCATAAGTACAATCATCAATGTCAATGCCCTGGCATAATGGTCTGTCTTCCTTCACTAGACATTGCCCTTACACTTGGGAGATTCTTGATGTGCTATTAGGGAACCTAGCAGAACTCTCCAGGATGGGAATACAATATTCTTTAAGTTATTGTGTCGATCTTCACCCACCGATATAATATCCCATGGACACTTGAACATATACATGTGCCTTAGAGGCATGTCCCAGGTGAACCCCTTCCCATGTGTTCCCACAGTACTGGCACCCTGTACCTGTGATCCTCCCCCACCACTGCTATGAGACTTCTATGATCCAAAACCTCTCCAAAAATGAAGTCAAAATAATAACAAAATAAAATGAATAAGAAAGCAAAATAATTTAAAAAATAACCAATAAAATACAAAAAAATAAAACAGTATGAAGTAATAAAAAATTTTAAATTAGACATTTTTCTTTCATCACTGTATGACCTCTTTTCTTGTATGTACAGTGATATTTTCTTCCATATATTCCCTCATTGTCATTTTTTTCACTTTATCTTCACAGGAGATTTAGAATATGGGAAAGTCACATAGAGAATAGAGGTGAGTCCCATATACTTAAAGCCCTCCCCCTTTTTCCCTCTCCCTTTTTAGTAACATTTTACATGTGGATGATATATTTGTTACAATTGATGTACAAATATTGAAGCATTGCTACTAACCATGGTGAATGGTTTACATTATGGTTTACATTTTGGATCACACACTTTTATAGGTTTTGACAAAATTTGAAGTGGCCTATATCCATTATTGCAAGATCATGCTGGACATTTCTAAAGCCTTGAAAATGCCCTATATTCCATGAATTCTCTTCTTCTCTTACCTTTCCCATGGAACTTATGGTAATCACTAAGTTACAGTTTATGAAAAATAAGATTGATAGTTACTTGCAATAAAATGGAGGTCTTGATAAATTGGTATGCTTTCTTTTTTTAGGCACTGTCTCTGTTCTTGAGGAATTCTTATCCCTCTAATTGAGAACATAACAGGACTCCCTAGGACAGGAGTTCAATATTTTATTGTTTATTGTGTGGGTCTCCACCCACTTATACAACATACTATGACAAGATGAACACTTAGATATTTCATAAAAGCCTGCCCTGGTGCACACTATCCTATATATCCTCCACAGCTGACACCCTACACCAGTAACTCTCCCCTGCCATATTTTCCAAAAGATTATTTCCAACATTATGTTTAATCACAGAGCTGCAAATCACCAGAGTTCATCTGCTCCTTCCTTTAACCCTCCCCAAATTTCATGGATAGTCCAACCCAAACCCCCACCCTACTTCCCTTAACTGACCAGCACCACTGAACCCAATCATATCACTGCACCACTGTCATGTCCATCCACTGCCCAAATCCACCATTCCACCTTATCACAGATTTTGTACTTATGAGCATTGGCTCACTACCCTCTATTCCCTTTCTGTCTCCGGTAAACCTATCTTCCAGACTCTAGCTCTGTGAGCCTACTCAATTTGCCTAATTCATATCAATGAGGTTATGTAATATTTGTCTTTCAGTGCCTGGCTTACTTCACTCAATTTAAGGTCTTCAACATTCATCCATGTTCTTCCATGTGTTAATACTGCATTCCTTCTTACAGCTGAGTAATATTGCATCGCATGTATATACCACATTTTATTTACCCATTCATTTGTTGATTGACATTCGGGTTGCTTCCAACTTTAGCAGTAATGGATAATGCTGCTATGGACTTTGGTGTGCATATATCTGTTTCTGTCCTTGCTTTCAATTCTTCTGGGTATATACCCAACAGTGGAATTGTTGGATCATGTGGCAGTCCTATAGTTAGTTTTTTGAGGAACTGCCAAACTATCCTCCACAATGGCTGGATCATTCTACACTCCCACCAGCAGTAGATGAGGGTTCCCATTCCTCCTCATCCTCTCCAACACTTATAGTTCTCTGTTTTTTTAATAGCCACCAGTCTAATGGGGGTAAGATGGTATCTCATTGTAGTTTTGATTTGCATTTCTCTAATAGCTAGTGATGTTGAGAATCTTCTCATGTCTTTTTAGCCATTTTTATTTCTTCTGTAAAGAAGTGTCTTTTCAACTTGCTTGCCCATTTTTTAAATGGGTTGTTTGCCTTTCTATTATCAAGGTGTAGGATTTCTTTATATATGCTGGATATTAGCCCTCTATCAGATAGTTGGTTATCAAATATATTCTCCCATAGAGTATGCTGCCTGTTCACTTACTTGAGAAACACCTTTGAAGCACAACAGTCTTTTATTTTCAGGAGGTCCCATTTATCTAATTTTTCTTTCATTGCTCATGCTTTGGGTGTAAAGTTTATGAAATCATTTCCTACTACAAGATCTCATAGATGCTTCCCTACATTATCTTCTAGGAGCTTTATGGACTTGGCTTTTTTATTTAGATCTTCAATCCATCTTGAGTTAATTTTTATATAAGGTGTGAGATGGTGGTCCTCTCTCATTCTTTTAGATATGACAATCCAGTCCTCTAAGGACCAATTGTTGAAGAGGCCCTTCTTTCCCCATTGAGTGTGATTGGTGGCCTTGTTGAATATCCATTGACTGTATATGTGAGGATCTATATCCAAAGTTTCAATTTGGTTTTATTTTTCAGTATGTTTATCCTTGTGTCAATAGCATGCAGTTTTGACCACTGTAGATTTGAAGTATGTTTATAAGTCAGGTAGTGTGATTCCTTCAATTTTGTTTTTCTTTTTCAATATGTCTTTGGTTATTTGGGGCCTTTTGCCTTTCCCAATAAATTTGATATTTAGCTTTTCCTATTCTTTAAAAAATACTGTTGTAATATTTATTTGGATCACAGTCAATCTGTCAATCAATTTAGGTTGGACAAACATCTTAAAGATTTTTAGTTTTCCAATCCACAGACAGGGAATATTCTTCCATTTTTTTAGGTCTTCTTTGAATTCCTTTAAGAAAGTTGTATAGTTTTTTGTATACAAGTCCTTTACATCTTTAGTTGTCTATTCCTGTGTATTTGATTCTTTTGGTTGCTATTGTAAATGGAACTTTTTTCTTGATTTCCCCCTCAGATTCCTCATTATTGGTGTACAGAAATGCTACTTTTACTGCACATTAATCTTATATCCCGCCACTTTACTGAACTTATTTATCAGCTCTAGAAGCTTTGTTTGGGCTTTCTATTTATAGGATCCTGTAATCTGCAAATAGTGAAGTTTTTATTCCTTCCTTTCCAATTTGGATGCCCTTTATATATTTTCCTTGCCTAAGTCCTTGAGCAAGTACTTCTAAACACAATGGTAAATAAGAGCAGTGACAGTGGTCACTCTTATCTTGTTCCAGATTTTAGAGGGAAAGATTTTAGTATTTTACCATTGAGGATGATGTTAGCTGTGGATTTTTCATATATACCTCTTATCACATTGGGGAAGTTTCCTTTTATTTCTATCTTTTGAAGTGTTTTTTTAAAGGAAAGTGTGTTGTATTTTATTAAATGCTTTTTCTGCATTAAGTCAAAGCTGGTCTAAAGAGGCTCAGACCTGACTCTGCATGCTGCAGTTTTACTCTTGCTTAAATACCTAAGTTAGTAATTAGCATTTTCTTTGATTATGCATTAGCTTTTATGCATACAGATGAACATACATAGCTAGATATATAATTTTATGTTTAGTATGTTCAGGAAGTCACACTTGCACATGCATTATATAATCAAAAAAGGGGCAGATAATTCCACACCTTGGTGGGAATTTTACTATATTAATTAAGTAAGTTGAAGAGAAGACAGCAGGTCACTAGTCTGCACAGGTCCAGCCAACCAGTTGAAGCTGGTTTTCATGCTTCATTGCCTCAATAGGATATTCTCAACCACAAGAAAGGAATTTGGCACCCAGAGAGGATTGCATTTCATTATCATTTAATATAAATATAATTCTTTCCTTTATATCCTTGCAACAAGGAGAGAAACAAGTTACTTTCAGGTATCTGGTCATCCTACATCCATCAACAGGACATCCTTGAAAAAGAACAAAAGAAAAAGAAATAAGTAAAACCTTTATAAATGAGTAGAAAATAAAAGAAAGTAAAGGAAACTGACCCAAAACTAATAAAAATCAATGATAATAGTAAAATAACAAAGTGAATGATATAAAAATAATTTTATAATTTAGCACAATGAAATTTAAAAAAGAGAAGCTCTAGAGTTTTGGAATGCTCACTCTTTGTATGGATAAAGAAATTAAAAAAAAAAACTCTATAATAAATTTCCTTCATACTCTCTGTAATTCAAAGATATTTAAATATTTACCATCAGGATTAAATAAAATAATCAGAAGTCAAATATGGGAACAAGTTTCCCCACCTGGATGAGATAATGGTGAATGCCTACAAAGCCTTTGGGGAATCCAATTATGACCTTTATAATATTATAAACAAATACTTTTACAATCCTGGCAAAAGATAGATTTATAAAATTCTTGCTTGTAGGTGCTATCCATAGAAAAAATAATTTATTTGGTCAAATCCCAACTGTGATAATGACATATATTAAGTGAAGGAAGTCAAAGCAAACTCATTTCAAAGTGGACACCAATATGAGGTCAGTACAATTTATGTCATGAAATGCAGAATAAATGTATTACAAGGGACATACCTACACAATCTTGAGGAGATGTAACAAAGTTTGCAATGAAATCACTCATGCCTCATTTCATTCAAAAATAGATTGTACAAAAATATTGTTCAAAATCTCTGCAAAACCAAAGTAGTGACTTAAGTCCTTGGTACCTTTAGGATGCGTGAGTGTTCTGCTTAGGTTCTCCTTTCTTATATCTTTAAGAGCCACTAGGAAGCAGGTATTCTCCATCCTCAATGTTGCTGTAATATTTAAAAGCATTCATTGCCATGCAGAAGCTTATTGTCCAGTCCTTCCTGGTCTGTGTTGACAAATCTTAGTGCTGTGGTTCCGTGATAGGCATCTCTTTGTTTCCACACATCAAAACCACATTGCTTAACATCTCTTTCAGTAAAAATCTGGTGGAGTGGGTGTAGTTCAGTGGTTGAGTGCACATTTCACATATAAGACTTCCTGGATTCAATCTCTAGTACCTCCTTAAGAAAAAAACCATAATGCAGAACAGATGTAGCTCAGTGGTTTAACACCTGCTTTGCATGTATGTGGTCCCAGTTTCAATCCCTGGAACTTCCTTAAATAAATAGATAGATAGATAAATAAATGTACTGCAAAGGCACATAAAAAAGTATAAACATTTTTTTTTAAATCTGATATCTGAAATCCATTAACTAGTCACTTGGTTTCTTTTATTCAGCAATGCAGTAGATTAAAGAGAGGTTATTTATTGGGTCCTCTCAAATTCCAGCACCAGTAATGGATTACGCATTACTCTAGGTATTACAGCCATAAATGGAAAGTTGAAAAAAAAAACAAATATTCTTACCTCCTTGCATCTTATATTCTAGCAACACACAGATGGAAAAGCAAAGACCAATCATGATATAAAACAAAAGAACTTTAATGTGAATGAAGTATGAACTCAAACTATAAATCATAAACCTGCCCAATCATACTGGATCATATTTAAACGCAACCTTTCTTGATGTTCAATATCAAATATATCCAAAGAAACTTAGTAATGTTGAAGACAGAAAAGATAGAATGTATTCCACAATTATCCAATAAATTTACATCTGAAAGCACCATATCCTGCTCCACCAATGTTCTGGGCCTAGCTGGAACATGGACAGCACAAAGACTCAAGTCTCTGGACATAAAAATTCCAGCACCAAGTATAGGTTTGAATAGAAGGGACAGATGAGCCATGTGCAGGGAAGACATAGTTGATTCCAACTCTATCACTCTCAGGAGCACAAAATCCAAAGTAGGGCCCAGCGGCAAGGCACCAATGTCCAGAGCTATCTGCCCTGACATAGGACCTGGATGTCTCCAGAGCCATCAGGAGACCCAATATTTGGGGTGATATCCACTTTGGAATTCTATGAGATCCTGCTGGGATGTGCATAAGGGTTACCTCTGGTATGACTTCTCAACTCAGCATGGACAAGTGTAGGACCCCACGCAGCAAAGTGAAGCACCAAAAAGATGATGAAGCAACTAGATAGGAAAAAAATAGTCAATGCTGGTATTAAAATTACTATTTTAGATGATTGGGAAGTTCTGGTAATGGATGTTGGTTAAGGTATCACAACATTTTGCATATGATTAATCCCACGGAATTGTATGCTGGGGAGTGGTTGAGCTGAGAAAGTTCATGTCATATATCTGTTTCCACAATTAATAAAAAAGAGAGAAACTAAAGAGACAATGACTATTAAATGCAGTGCATGATTCTGGACTGGATCTAATAAAAAAATTAGTGCACATCTTATTTATAGGGAAATCAATAATGAAACTAGATTATTCATTCTGGGAATCCCTAATATTTTGAAGCTTATGTTGTTTTACATTTCTTAGAACATAAGCAAAATCTGACATGAAGAGACATGGGATGAACTTTCTTTCGCTCAGTAGTAAAATATGCACACTTCAAACAATGAAAATGTTTTTCTTTGAATATATATTTTTCAGCAAAAGTATTTCAATTTATATAGACTGCACTGATGCCCACATCCTGAGAGAAGGTTGGTAGATTACAATTCCTCTTAGAAATTAAGAGTAGCAGGTTCAATCTTCCTCTAGATTCTATAGAATATTTGTCCAGCACAAAATCCACAAAACAGTGAAACCTCTGGGCAAAGGTATGAAGTCTAATATTGAGACTTTTAGAAGGAATTAAAGGACACAATCTGTTTTCCTTAAATGCATCTATATGATTTACCTAATTTGAGGGTAAAGATTGTGTTAAAGATGGCATGCCCTGACTGGTTGTATCTTTTTAATTTTTAACATATCAATTTTATTGATACATATCAATGAAGCATTCAATAAATACAAAGTGTACAAGCAATGGTATTTGGTATAATCACATAGTTGTGCATTTACCACTTCAATCATTATTAGAGCATTTTCATTATTTCAACAAAAATAATAATAAAACAGACAAACAAGAAAATTCTTCACCCCTCAATCTCTCTATGTTTCCCCTGCTGTATACAACTGCTCTTTCTTTCTTGCACAATTATTTATTTATTAAGCAGTTTTATTGAGATATATTCACATACTGTGTGATTTATATAAAGTGTATAATCAATGGCTTTTTATATAATCACAATGTCTGTGCATTTATCACCACAAAACATTTTAGAATTATTTCATTTTTTCCAAAAAGAAAATCTCCATACCCCTTAGCATGCCTTCCCTAGCCCTACATAACCACTAATCAAATTTCATCTTTATAAATTGGTTTATATTTACATTTTACACAAGTGGAATCATACAATATGGTGTACAATATATTTAATTCATAGTAACACAGTCATACATTATTTGTCTTTTTGTGTCTGGCTCACTTCACTCAACATAAAGTTCTCCAGGTTCATCCATGTTGTCATATGATTTGTGATTTCTTTTCTTCTTATAGCTACATCATATTCCATCATGTGAATGCACCACAGTTTGCTTATCTGTTCATTGGTTGATGGAAATCTGGGTTGTTTCCAACTTTTGACAGTCATGAATAACATGTCTGTGAATATTGGTATATAGATGTCTATTTGTTTCACTGCTCTCTGTTCTTCTGGTTATATACCCAGGGGTTGTATTGCAGGGTCATGTGGCAAATCTATATTCAAGTTCTGTAGGAACTTCCAAATTGTCCTCCACAGTGGCTGTGCCATTCTGCATTCCCACCTACAGTGAATAAGCAATCCTATCTCTCCATTACTTAGCTATAGTGGTTAAAACAGCATGGTACCAGCATAAAGATAGACATATTGACCAATGGAATTGAATTGAGATTTCAGAAATAAACCCTCACATCTACAGTCAAGTGATATTAGACAAGGCTGTCAAACCCACCCAGCTGGATCACAACAGTTATTCAACAAATGGTTTTTGGAGAACTGTATATCCATACCTAAAAGAAAGACAGAAGATCCTTATCTCATATTTATACAAAAATTAACTCAAAATGGATCAAGAACTTAAGTATAAAAGGTAAGCCAATGAAACTTCTAGAAGAAAATGTAGGTAAACATTTTCAAGATGTTGTGGAAGATGGTGGTTTCTTAAACCTTACACCCAAATTGGAAGCAATGAATGAGAAATTAGACAAGGTTTTCTCAAAATTAAATACTTTGGGCTTCAAATGACTTTGTTAAGAAGGTGAAAAAGCAGCCTACTCAATAGGAGAAAATGTTTTCAAACCATATGTATTAGTCAGCCAAAGGGGTGCTGATGCAAAGTACTAGAAATCCATTGGATTTTATAAAGGGTATCTATTTGGAGTAGAAGTTTACAGTCACAAGGCTATAAAGCATAAATTACTTCCCTCACCCAAGTCTCTTGCCATGTGTTGAAGCGGATGGCTGCCAACATCTGCAAGGGTTCAGTCTTCCTCTTCCTCTTAAGGCCCCATGGTCCCAGCTTCTTCCAGTATCAGCTGTAGAGTGGGATAAGTCTCATCTCTTTCCTGGGGCTAATTCTTCTCTGGGCTCAGCTGCTTTCTTCTCTCCACAAGGTCAGCTGTAGACTATCAGGCAAATGGCTCATCTCTTTTCCCAGGGCCTCTGCCATGTCTAATGGAGCCTTCTCTCTTTCCTCATGTATTTGCTTCTCTGTGTATTTACTTCCTGGGGCTCTAGCATTAAACTTTAACTTTCTCCTCTGCCATGTCATTTTCTCTGTGAGCCCCACCCACCAGGCACAAAAGAACAAATATTGTATGGTCTCACTAATATGAATTCAAATGAGGAGCAAACCATGTAATCTATAAATTATAGGTTACTAGGGATAGAATATGTGTTAAGAGGTCAAGGTGATACTGAATGTATGTGGATTGTTTAATAAGGTTGATTATAAATGTGTGGAAGTGGATAGAGGTGATTGTAACATATCATAATGAGTATAACTGACACTGCTGATTATAAATGTGATTATGGCTGAAAGGTGTAGTGTAGGGAGGATAATGCCATTTGAAAGAAAGCTAGAGGATAAACTGGGGATTGTATAACATAGTTATTTCAGTATGATGAGAATTGTGGTTAATAGTACAAAAAAAGAATGGTCCAGTATTACAAGCTGTTAAGAGTATAGTGATGCATAGAAAATTATAACTAATGTAGCTTTTAGGCTATAGTTAACAAGAATATTTAATTTTTTGCAGCAATGTCAAAGAAGGTACTCTATCAATGTGAAGTGTCAACAATGGGGGTATACGGGTTATGGGATTTTCTCTTTGAGTAATGAAAACCTACTGAAATGAAATGAGACAAAGAAAGCACTACTCTTTGATGAAACTGCAATCCATTAAGTGTATATATGGGATGAATTGTACAAGGCAGGAGGCCATATAACACAGTGACCCCATGTTGGGTGAGGGACTGTGTTTAACAGTAGTGAGTGATGGACTGTGGTTAACAATACAAATATGAGAACATTCTATCATGAATTATAACAAATATACAATCCAAAAACATGGTGTTAATAATAGGATGGCATTTGGAAAAACACACCAAATATTAGCTATGGACTATAGATAGCAATAATATTATGATGATGTTCTTTCATCATTTGAAAAAAAGTGTCACAAAAATGTAAGGTGTTGGTGGTTGGGTGATGTATGGGAATCTTGTATGGTATGCATGACTGTTTTGTAAACTCACAATATATCTAATAAAAATACACTCTATGAATGCCCTGTGATGGTAATCAAAGGTCAAAGATCAAGCACATGGCATATGAGAGCCCATGTGACCACCTTTGGATTAGTTCATACTTCTCCACCCAAGGATGTGACAATTGTGATTAAAATGGAAAACTGAGGATCATA
Organism: Cabassous unicinctus; assembly: GCA_029593785.1. NCBI lineage: Eukaryota > Metazoa > Chordata > Mammalia > Cingulata > Chlamyphoridae > Cabassous > Cabassous unicinctus. The sequence goes on along the minus strand of JAQZBX010042097.1, from coordinate 12,020 downwards.
GTTATGAATTGGCATCCTCCCTCTGAAGCCAGTGCTGAAATTACAGGTTACATCATTTATTACAGTATAGTATAGGAAAATTTGAAATACATGACTAAGTTATTGAGCCTTTTGTAGACAGTACGCATTTGCCAAAAACAAACAAACAAATGAAAAAAAAGTAACTCTTATGGGGAACAGATGTAGCTAAGTGGTTGAGTGCCTGCTTCCCATGTACACGGTCCTGGGTTCAATCCCTGGTGTTTCCTAAAAAGTAATATATATACATATATTTATCTGTATATATATTTATAACAATTGAGGTGGGCATCCTAAGGAAAAGGCTTACCTGCTTTATGTTCTGCAGTGGAACACCCTGGAGAGGGAGAAGTTCTGTTATCTGTAAAGTAGAGGAGACATTCAAATTCCTAAACAGGGAAACACTAAGGCCACTAGCAAGCACAAACCCAAGAAAGACATAGGCCCAGAAAAGCCTAGGTGAATCCTGCACTTTGCATTCATCTTGGGCTGCCCTGCCCTGACAGAGAAGGCCAGCCACAACAAAGTTAATTTTCAAAGATAATCAAAGGGTTTTTTTTCCTTATATGTTTGGTTTTGTTAGTTCCTGATACTCAAGAAAATCTGTCATATCAGTATCTGGATAAAAAAACAAGAAACAGACATCTCAGGGAATAAACACCAGAGTTAACATTTTAAAATATTAAAATGTACAGTGGAAAACAAAGATAAGACACACAAACAGGAAATTACTGCCCATCCAAAGGAAGAAGATAAAAATCCTAAAACATCAATGTAGAAGAACAGACTGCAGACAAACTGCACAAAACCTTTTTTTAAAAAAATTTATCTTCAGTATGATCAAGGAAATAGAGAAAAATAAAAGTAAGAATTACAGGATATCAGGAAAACAATGTGTAAATAATGAGAATCTCAATAAACATATAGAATTTTTTTTTTTAAAAAAAGAACCAAATAGAGCTATTGGAGTTGAAGTCCACAATAACTGAAGTGAAAAATTCCCAGGAGGGTTGCAAGAACATATTGGACCTGGCAGAAGAAAGAATCAGTAAACTCATAACAAAACACTTTCATTGAGTTAGGCTGAGCAGTAGAAAGGAAAAAAAATGTATAAAAAACAAAAATAGCCTGAGACCTCTAAGACACCATCAAGCATAAATATATGGTTATAATTACTGTCCCAGAAGGAGCAGAAAGAAAGTGGCAGAAGAAATAGTCAAAGAGCAATTACAGAAAACTCCCCAAATTTAGCAAAATACATAAATATGCATGTACAAGAAGCCCAGTGAACACTAGACAGGAAATATGTAAAGAAAAATATGCCCTCCCCCCACATACTGATCAAATTGTTGAAAGCAAAGGACAAGGAGACAGTTCTGAAAGCTGCAAGAGAAAAGCAGTGTGTTATGTAAAAGGGAGTCTCAATTATATTAAGTGCAGATTGCTCCTCAGAAACCATGAAGGCAAGGAGGCAGTAGGTTAAAATACTTAATGTGCTGAAAGTAAACAATTGCCAACCAAGAATTTTATATCCAACAAGAATTTCTTTCAAAAATAAGGGAGAGATCAAGACATTCCTAAATAAACAAAAGCTGAAGGAGTTCATCACCCCAAGACCTTCCCTACAGGTAATGCTAAAGGGAATTCTTCAGACTGAATGGATAGGACAGTAGACAGTTAAAAGTGGGATAAAGAACAAAGGCCCTCCAGTAAGAGTAACCATTTGAGTATTTATAATTCCAGTATTACTGGGTTTTTGGGTTTTTTTTGTATGTGACAACACTACTTACATTCTATAGGTACTAAAATGCAAATGCATAAAAATAATAAATCATTGTTTTGCACATTTAGTATATAAAGGTATAATTATTAAACTTTATAGAAGAATTATAAAAACAGTATATGTGTATGTTATTGAATTCAACTTGGTATTGTATCAAATATGATTGTTTTATATTTAGGATGTTAAATTTTAATCCCTTGGTAACCGTGATGGTTAGGCTACTGTGTCAACTCAGCCAGGTAATAGTGTCCAGTTGTTTGGTCAGGCAAGTACTGGGCTAATTGTAATACAAAGATATTTATGGACTTTAGTCACCAGTGAAATTACTGCATAGATAGCTGATTACATCTACATCAATCAGGGAGATTGCCATCAGCAATGAGTGATGCTTTATCCAATCAGTTGAATGCCTTAAAAGAGGAAGTGGTCAGCATTCAGAAAGAATTTCTCAGCTTGTCTTTGTACAACCAGTGTCTCCCAGATTCTCATCAAGGAGCTTCATTGGACTTTCATCAAAGCCCCTGGTTTTCAGCCTGTCTATGGAACCTAGACTTGTGCATGGTCATATGAGAGACTCATAAAATTTAATACTATTTACAGATATTTCCCATTGGTTCTGTTTCCCTAGAGAACCCTAATACAGTAACCACAAGGAAAAATAAATAAATAATATTTCCAGAGAGAAATGAGAAGAGACTCAGTATGGTACAATACAAAACATCCAATAAATATGAAAATAGGCATTAACAGAAGAATTGAGGGTCAAAAAAGACATATATTACTATTACAAAATGGCAGAAGAAAGTTATACATTAGCAGTGGTAATTTCAAATGTAAATTGATTAACCTCACCAGTCAACAGGCAGAGATTGGCAGAATGAAAAAAAATGCATGACCCAACTATATGTCGTCTACAAGATTCTTACCTTAAATTCAACAACCTAAGTAGGTTGAAGTGAAAGGGAGTAAAAATATACCATGCAAGTAGTAACCAAAAGAGAGCAAGGGTAGCTATATTAATTTGAGACAAAATAGACGTTAATTCAAAAACTGTAATGAGGGACAAAGATGGCCATCATATACTTTTAAAGAGGCCAATTAAGGAAGACATAACAATTATGATTATATATGCACTTGACAAAAGAGTCTCAACCTGTATGAAGCAAATACTGATGGATTTGCAGGGAGAAAGAGATGGTTCTTTAATAAACCACTTTACATAATGGATAGAAAATCTAGATAGAGGATCTATAAGAATAAAGAAGACTCTAAACCAGGGGTTCTTAACAAGGGGTCCATGAGCTTGAATTTAAATAATAAAAAAAATTCTTGTAGAGATGTGTTGGTGTTGGTGTGATATATTTATTAAATATTACACATTGTAGTGTGGGCTTAGTAAGTGGTTTTTGCCTGACTTGAAAAGGGATCCATGGAACAAAAACTGTTAAGAATCCCTGCTCTAAAACAATGAGACATGACAGACACATATAGAACACTTCACCCTAAAACAACAGAATACAAATTCTTCTAGAGTACACAAGGATCATGTTCAAGGCTAGACCATATCTTAGGTCATAAAGTCTCCATAAATTAGAAAATGTTGAAATCATAAAGTGTATCATCTTTGCTCACAGTGGAATAAAACTAGAAATCAATATCAAAAGGAGAAATGGAAAATTCACAAATGTTTGGAAATTAAGCAATGTAATCTTGAACAACAAATAGGTTTAAGAAGAAATCATAAGGAAAATTAGAAAATATCTTGAGTGAATGAAAATGAAAACATATCAAAAGTTTCAGGATGCAATAAAGTTAGTGCTGGGAGGGAAATTTTTAACTCTAAATGCTTACATAAAAATGAAATATTAGAATTCAGGGACAAAATCTCAAAACTGGGAGAACTACAAAAAAAAGAGAAAAATAAATGTAAAGGAAATACTAGAAAGGTAATAAGAAAGATTAGAGCAGAGGTATATGAAATACAGAAAAAAGAAACAATTGAGAGAACTAACAAAATCAAAAGTTGTTTCTTTGAAAAGACCAATAAAGTTGATAAACCTTTAGCTAGACTGATGACGAACAATGAGAATAGGCATAAATAAATAAAATTAAAAATGAAAATTTTGACATTACTACAGACCTCACCGAAATAAAAAAAGACTGAAAGAGGATACTATGAACAATAGTATGCCATCAAATTAAATAACCTGTATGAAATGGACAAATTCCCAGATACACACAAAATACCTACACAGACTCTAGAAGAAATAGATCTCATTAAACGAATGACTAGTAAATATATTGAACCAATAATAATATTCTCCTCAAAAAGACAAGCCCAGGACCAAATATTTTACTAAATTTTATCAAACATTGCAAGAATAAGTAATACCAATTCTGCTCAATGTCTTCCATGAATTGAACAGGAGGGAATACTACCTAATGCATTCTATGAGGCCAACATCATTTTCACACCAAAGCCAGATAAAAACACCACAATGAAGGAAAATTACAGACCACTCTCCCTTAGAAATTGAAAATCTTCCACAAAATACTAGCAAATTGAATCCAACAGCACCTCAAAAGAATTATATGCAATGATTTATCCCACATATGCAAGGGTTGTCCAAAATAAGACAATCAGTTAATGTAATACACCACATTATCAGAATGATGGAGAAAAACCATTGGCGCAGAAAAGGCATCCAACAAAATCCAGCCCTTTTCCTAGATAACAACATTTGGAAATTTAGGAATAGAAGGGAATTTCCTGAATATGATAAAGTGCATATATGAAAAACCCACAGCTAACATCTTATTTAATGGTGAAAGACTGAAAGCATTCACTCTAAAACCAAGGTCTACACAAGGATGTACACTACCACCACTGTTATTGAACATTTTACTGGAAATTCTTGATTAAGCAATTAGGCAAGAAAAATAAAATTCATCCAAATTGGAAAGGAAGAACTAAACTTCTTCCTTTTTTTATATATAGAATTAAAGATGATTCTATATAAAGAAAATCCTGAAAAATCCACAACAAAGCTCCTAGAGCTAATAAATGAATTCAGCAAGGTGGCAGGGTACATGATCAACACTAAAAATTCAGTACTGTTTCCACTTGTAATGAACAATCTGAAGATGAAAGCAAGAAAAAATCCTTTCACAATAGCAACTAAAACTATAAAATATCTAAGAATAAATCTAAACAATAATATAAAGGACATGTACACAGAAAATTATAAACATTGCTAAAAGAAATCAAACCAGACCTTAACAAATGGAAAGGCATTTTCTGCCTTCAAGGATTGGAAGACTAAATATTGTTCACATGTCAAATCTACCCAAAGCATTTTACAGATGCAACACAATACCAATGAAAATATCAAAAGCTTTCTTTGCAGAAATAGAAAATCCAATTATCAAATTTAATTTGAAGTTAGGGATCCCAGAAGAGTTGAAATCTTCTTGAAAAAAAGAAAACAAATTTGAAGTACTCAAACTTCCTGGTTTTAAAACTTATTACAAAGCCACAGGATCAAAATAGAATGGTACTGGCACAAGGACAGACATATAGACCAATGGAATTCAGTGTTCAGAAATTAACCCTCACATTTACAGCCAACTCATTTTTGATGACGGTGCCAAGTCTACTCAATTGGGAAAGAATAGTCTTTTTTGACTTGAACAGACACTATAACAAAGAGGAAATATGGAAGGCTGAAAAGCACATGAGAAGATGCTCAACATCATTAGCTATTAGGTAAATGCAAATCAAAACTACAAAGAGATATAATTTCACACCTACTAGACTGGCTGCAACTAAATAAACAGAACACTTCAAGTGCTGGAGAGGATGTGGAGTAATAGAAATACTCATTCACTGCTAGTTTTTTCAATTTTACAGCAAATTCTTAGTACAAGCATTAAGATTGTGGACTTGGCATATAAGGCTGTTTTGTCACATGCAACAAAATGGATGAAACTCAAGGATCTTATGTGGAGTGAAATGAGCCAGTCACAAAAGGACAAATATTGCATGATCTCACTGAAGTGAGCTAAGGATATTGTGCAGAGTCATGGAGGTATATTCTGGAAGATAGGTTACTAAGAGGCAGAAGGGGAGTAGAGATTTGCAAGCCAAAGTTTAATCTATGCAGAATGTATAATTTGGTTGATTATAACAGTTGGGAAATGGACAGAGGTGAAGGTGGCATAGCAATATGAGTGCAATTAACAGCAGTGAAGTGTGACTGTGATAGTGGTTTAGAGAGGAAGTTTGGGCCCATCCATGAGGCTAGCAGGAAAGCTAGAGGATAAAATGGGCAACTGTATAATTCTGGAGTGGACAAAGATTGTGGTTAAGAATACAAATATAAATATGTTCTTTCAGGATCTATAACAATTCTGGAGTGGACAAAGATTGTGGTTAAGAATACAAATATAAATATGTTCTTTCAGGATCTATAACAAAGGTACATCACTAATACAGGGTGTTGTTAATGGGATAATATATGGAGGAAAATGTACCTAAAACATACTTCTATTGTTCATGAATGCTTTCTCAATAGGTAGTGGCCCACACAACAGCTAACAAAATATTAAACTTCTATCATGGGGAAGCCCTGCTACTTTCTCAAATAAAATGACAAAATCTCTGGAATATATAAGCTGAGCCTAAGAAAAGAAAGAAGGACTATATGCCAAGTCTTCAATCTTAATGCTTGTATGTATGAAGCTTATTCCTGCAAAAATGAAACATAACCTAATTATAATTAATGCCACAGTTACCTCCTGAAAATCTCCTTGTTACTCAAATGTGGCTTCTCTCTAAACCAAACTCAGCAAATAAACGCACTGCCTTATGTTCAATGTGGGACATGGCTTCTGGGGATAAGCCTCCCTAGAACTGAAAGATTATTACCATATGTTAACCAGTGATGCATTTGGAAAAAGATCTTGACCAAAAGAGGGAAACATTAAATTGAAAAAGAGCTTTTATGTCTAAGAGATTTCAATGTGAGTCAGGGGTCAATTATGCTTATACAGGTCTCAGAGGTTTCACTAACTGCCACAGTAAACAAAGCTTCAAAAAAGAGTGTTCCTCAGGGCTCTAGGAACCTCTGGACACCAGAGTAAGGCACACAGTGTCAAGAAATCATCCCCTTTGGTGGGCCCTGTTTAGGAATATATGATAATCTATTTCCCCAATATAACATAGTTATACTCATTTATAATTCTCCTATCATGATTGTTCTACTCCTTTTATTTGAACCTATAAATTTCAGTCTTCCTGTTAGGTATATTTCTCAGAGACTTAAATGTTCAGATTGTTCCTATGCCAATGGATCTCTGAATCCCAGCAGAGTAGAAGCCAACTCTACCTCTCCAGTGCTTAAGGTTTGCCCTTGACAGCCAATAAAATGATGATGATGGACAAGTCCTATCCCCCAAAACAAGGAGCATATACAAGAGCAAGCAAAATAATTCCTTTCATCTGCACCATAATATCTAAGTCTCCACTCAGCCTGAAGCAGTTAGGGTTGACATCATCACAAATCCCTCAAGGTTGATGGACCATAGTAGATTTATTGTAATCAGAGCTATTATGTTGTGTTAATTGAAGAACTTGTAACATTGATATAAAGATTGTGGGTTGCCAAGAATTCAGAAGGGAAGGAAAGGGGTGAATGTGTGGAACACAGGGCATATTTGGTGTGGTGAGATTCTTCTGATTAATACTGCAATGACAAGCACTGAAATTATGAATTTGTAAGGCCTATGGAACTGTACAGCACAAAGTGTAAGTCATAATGCAAACTATAGTCCTTGGTTAGTAGCAATTCTTCAATATGATATGAAATAATTAGAATAACCAAACTCATACATCAGAATCTAGAATATAGGTTACGACCTTAACAAATGTACCACACTTATCTAAGATGTCAATAACAGGGGAAACTATGTTTGTGGGTGTAGGGGTTATATGATATCTCCTTATACTTTTGGTGTAATTTTTTCTGTAAATGTAAATCTAAAATTTCTCTGAAAATGAAGTTTAATATTACCAAAAAAATGAGTAGTCTATTCAACAAACGGTGTTGGGAAAACTGAATCCCCATTTACAAAAGAATGAAGGTAGACCATTAGCTCTCACCACATATTGAAATCAACTCAAAATGGATTAAAGACCTAAATATAAAAGCCAGAACTCTAAAACTTCTGGAAGAAAAAGTAGGGAAACTTCTTCAGGACTTTGTGTTAGGTAATGATTTCTTCAAAGACTACACAAAATACAAAGAACAAAAGAAAAAATTAGATAAATAGGACCTCATCGAAATTAAAATCATTTGTGCTTCAAAGGACATTATCATGAAAGTAAAATAACAACCTGCACATGTGAGAATATATATGGAAACTCATATCCAATAAGGATTTAATATCCAGAATATATTTTTAACATCCTTAAACTCAACAACAAAAAGAACAATAAACCAATTAAAATGTGGGCAAAATATTTAAATAGATATTACTCCAAAGAAGCTATACAAATGGCCAAAAAGTACATAAAAAGTTGCTCAACATCATTAGCTACTATGGAAATACAAATGAAAACCACAATGAGCTTCCATTTCCCACCCATTAGAATGGCTACTATTTTAAAAATGCAAAATTATAAATGTTGGAGAGAATGTGGAAAAATAGGAGCACTCATTCACTGCTGGTGGAAATGCAAAATGGTGCAGCAGCTGTGGAAGAGAGTTTGGCAGTTCTTCAGAAAGTGGAGTACAGAATTACTATATGATTCAGCAATCCTATGACCAAAAGAATTGAAAGCAGGGGCTTAAACAAATATTTGCACACAGTGTTGATAACAGCACTATTCACAATTGCCTAAAGATGGAAACACCCCAAGTGTGCATCAACTGATGAATGGATAAGTAAAATGTGACATATATGTACAATGGAATATGATTTGGCCATTAAAAGTAATAAAGATGTGATACTGGTGCAAATATGTATGAAATTTGAAGACATCATATGGAGTGAAATAAACCAGATACAAAAGGGCAAATAGTGCATGATTTCATTGATTTGAAATAATTAGAATAACCAAACTCATACATCAGAATCTAGAATATATGTTACCCAGGAGACTGGGTAGGGGTATGAAATAGGAAGTTAAGCCTTAAAATGTACTGAGTTTATATTTGGGACAATGGAAAATTTTGGGTAATGTTTGGCAGTGATGATAGCACAACACTATGAATGTAATTAAAAAGACTGAATTATATATTTGAATATGGTTCAAAGGGGATATTTTAGGGTGTTTATATGGTATTAGAATAATTTGTTTTTTAATTCATGGAACTGCACAAATGGTAAACCTAAAGTTAAATCTCGGAAAATTAAACCACAAATATATAAATGTGCTTTCCTCATTTCTAACAAATGTACCACACCAATGCAAGGTGTTAATCTTAGGTAGTATATGGGAACCCTGTATTTTATACATGATTTTTCTGTCAACCCAAAGCTTATCTAATAAAAAATAAAAAATGTAATAATTATTATGCTTACTAGTATAAATAATAAGATGCTATTAACTTATTGATGAATAGAACATTAAGTTTCAATAAAAGCTATACTGTATTAATATTGTTAGACTTTTGATAAAATATTAAATTTAAAGAACCTCTTAATGGATCGCTTTGTAACTTTCTCAGCACTATTTATGTAGAAGCATGTGTATTATTCTTTGGTCAACAGCTAAAGTGTTGTTTGCTGATTAACTGGAAATAAGTGAACATTCTTCAAAGAACAGATTATTTCAAGTTATATTTTAATATCTTTTAATTTTCTACATCATTAAATCATTATTATTCATTCTAAATCTATGGAATTCCCTAGATTAATTAATATCCTCATTTGAAATTTTTAGCAATTCACACAATATTATATCATAATTATTATTATTAATTTTTTAAGGTTTATTTATTTATTTTTTCTCACCAATTCTTGCACTCAGTCTGCTCTCTGTGTCCATTCACTGTGCATTCTTCTGTGTCTGCTTTTCTTCTCTTCTCATTTTCTCTTTAGGAGGTGCTGGGAACCAATCCCAGGAACTTTCAATGTGAGAGAGTCACTCAATTGCTTTAGCCACCTTAGCTCCCTGGTTTGTTGTGTCTCTCACTGTCTCTCCTCTGTGTCATCTTTTTGTTGCATCATCTTGTCATACCAATCAACACCCTGTGCCATGCAGGTCTACTCCCCATGCCTCACAGGCCAGTTCATTTTCACCAGGAGGCCGTGGGAACTGAACCTGGGCCCCTCTATATGGTAGATGGGCACCCAATTACTTGAGCCACATCTGCTTCCCCATAATTATTTTATTCATTGGAAAGAATACCTTATTTAAATATTCATAATATTGTACTATACTATTTTAATCTAAAGCTTATGGATTTTGTCATTGAAAATTTGTTAAGTGTTAATACTATTGCTTTTAAAATTCAGAATAATTCATTACATTTCAATGAACATATTTCATTTAACTTAATTTTGCATGTTTAATTAATTTGCAAAATTTTACTCTGCTGTGTGATTGAACACAGCATATAAGGCTGCAGGATGAAAGTCCCTGAGTAAGAGTTTTAAATGAACATGATTTTATTATTTATATGCTTCACTTGTGGCCATCCACAAGTGAATGGGATGACAGAAAAATCATGCATAGAATACAGGGTTCCCATATACTTCACATTACAATCTGAAGCAGGATTATATATTATACAGATTTAAGAAACATATTTATATTTTTCCATTTCCCTGGTTCCCTACCAAATAAGTTATAGATTTCTAGAACCCACTCTTTTTTGAGTAATTCTATTCTTTATTTTTAAAGATGTTTTTAATTTACAGAAAAAGTATACAGAAAGTTTAGGGAATTCTCATATAACCGCTCCCCCTCCACAGCCTCATACACAATTTCCCTTATTATTAACATTTTGATATGTCATTTAAAAAATATGATAATGCAGACATAACAGTGATAAAATAGCACCCTGTACCAGTACTATGTTAGAGGGATCATTCACTAGCATTTAGTAATTACTAATTACTAATGCCTTTCCTTATTATTCTAATCCTTAAAAAAATTAAATACTTACAGAAGAAAGTATGGGAAACAGAAAAAGGTGTGCTTTACTGGAGGAGAAAAACACCCTCAGATCCACCCCCCGCCCCAGCCAAAAGAAGGAGCAAAATTTAATTGATAAAGATAAACTAATCCCTTGAGCCAGTTGGTCTTATGGAGTCAGTCCCCTTTACTCATGTGAGAGAGACTCACAGTCAACTTGGCACCCAGTGAGGGTAATGAACAGACTCACAAATATATTCACACACATGCCCCCTCCTGTGGGATCCCATCTGTGCAGAGCCATTTTACTCTGCTACTTCATTTATGATTTAAACACTTTTTGGGTGAAGTACAATTCAAAGTTACTTTTTCATTTCAACTCTTTTTCCAGTGTTTTGAATATTTCCTACACATATGTTTCATGGTATTCACTTCTCCTTCATATCAGTTTCACTTCCTCTTTTGGGCAGGTGTTGTAGCACATGCATGTGGTGTGTGGTCACTGCCCAGCATTTACTTCTTTGCACTCTCAAAGTTTGCACCTGACAGTGAGGGGGAACAGGACTTCCCAGCCTTAAGTCCTGTGGGGCTGACATTTAAGCAGTTTCTAGGAACTGGTTGGTTGATGTGGCAATGGGGAGGGGTGGCAAAGGGTAAATGAGAGCTGTGGCCAGGGGAGAAAAGAGACATCTGTTCTTGGTACAGGGGAGTGTCAGCATCACACATATGGAGGGTCTGGGAAATGGGGCAGGAGTGAGGGAAAAGCTCAGTCCTCCTGTTTGCTTGGGCACTGGCTCATCTTTTTGCTTAAGGTCTTGGATGCCTTCTGGATGCCAGCTGTTCAGAACCCTCTCCTCCCACACTCAGTCTCATTGTGTATCCATCATTTTCTAAGAGGTTTTCATTTCTCTCCTTTTTAAAAATCTAAACCAAGTATCTAGAGCAGACACCATGAATGTCCCAGCAGAAAGGCTGCAATTATTCATCTCACCTCCTGCCTCCACTTGTCATTAAAATATGTGAGGAGGAGAAAAGCAGCCCTTCTCATCCAGGAGCTGGCCTGGGACCCTCAGCTAG
>JAQZBX010042096.1:11350-22226 GCA_029593785.1 Cabassous unicinctus | reverse complement strand
GCTTGAAGACAGAAGTAGTGATTTTGAAGACAGAATATCTGGACTAGAAAAGACAGGATGAACAGAAAGAGAAGAGAATGAAAAAAATGGAACATGGTCTCAGGGAATTGACTGACAACCTGAAACACATAATCATTCACATTACCAGTGTCCCAGAAGTAGAAGAAAAAAGAAAAGGGGAAGAAAGAATATTTGAGGGAATACTGACTGAAAATTTATGAGCCCTTAAGAAAGACATAAATATCATCATCAAAGAAGGACAATGCACCCCAAAAAGGATAAATCAGAGTAGAACTACCCCAAAACATATACTATTGAGAAGGACAAATATCAGAAATAAAGAGAGGATTCTGAAAGCAGCAAGAGAAAAGCAAAGCATTGCATAAAAGGGAAACTCGATAAAATTAAGTGCCAACCTCGCATCAGAAGTCATGGAGGTGAGAGTAAAGTGGTATGATGTATTTTTGGTAATGAAAGGTAAAAACTACCATCCAAGATTTCTGTACCTGGCAAAACTTTCCTTCAAAAATGAGGGTGGGTTCAAAGTCTTTACAAACAAAAATTGAGAGTGTTGGTTACAAACAGCCAAGTATTACAACTGATATTAAAGGGAGTTCTTCAGCCTGAAAGGAAAAATCAAGGGTGAGAGACTTGGAGAAGAGTGTAGAAATGAAGATTATAAGGGAGGTTAAATTAATGGGTAAGAAGAAAGACAATAGTACAATATGACAGCAGAATGCCAAAGGACAAATTGGGTTAAGTAACACCTTTAGAGTGATAATATTGAATATTAATGTCTTGAAGTCCACACTGAAAAGTCTTAGACTGATTGAATGGATAGAAAACTTTCTACATATGCTGTTTCCAAGAGACTCCCATCAGACAGGATACAACCAAGTTAAAAGTGAAATGTTAGAAAAGGATTTTTCATGCAAATAGTAACCATAAATGAACTGGACTAGTAATACTAATATTGGACAAAATAGATTTTAAATGCAAACCTGTTATAAAGGATGAATATTAATAAAAGGGGAATTCACCAAGAGGAAATAACTATACTAAATATTTATGCACCTAACATGAGTGCCCCAAGATACATGAGGCTCACAAAGCCAAATTAGAAGGGAGAAATAGATGTCTCTACAGTAATAGTTTGGAGAATTCAATACACCACTGTCAGTATTGGCTAGAACATCCAGGCAGAAGGTAAAATAATAAAGAGAGAACTTGAATAATAGGATAAATTAACTAGACCTAACAGACATCTATAGAGAATTGCACCCCAAATCAGCAGCATATATATTCTTTTTAAGTGCTCATGGATCCTTCTCCAATATTGACCATATGTCAGGTAACAAGACAAGCCTCAAAAATTTAGAAAGATTGAATTTATAGAAAACACTTTCTCTGATCATAATGGAATGAAGCAGAAAATCAATAATGGATGGAAAAGGGGAAAATTTATAAATACACAGAGATTAAACAAGCACACTAAGAAAGAATCAGGAGTCAAAGAAGAAATTGCAAGAGAATTCAGGAAATATCTTGAGACCAATGAAAAGGAGAACACAGCATATCAAACCCTATAAGACACCACAAAATCAGTGTTGAGAGAGAAATTTATAGCCTCCAATGCTTACATTTAAAAGGAAGAAGAAATAGCTAAAATTGAACATCTAACTGCACACCTGTAAGAACTAGAAAAGGAATAGCTAACTAATCCCCTACTGCTCTTTGCTGCTATTTCTGGTTAACCTTGCACAATTACTTATTTATTAAGCAGTTTAATTGAGATATATTCACATACCATATGATCTACCCAAAGTGTATAATCAATGGGTTTTACTATAATCAAATGTTGTGCATTCATCAGCACAAAAAATTTAGAACAATTTCATTACTCCAAAAATAAAAACTCCACAAACATTAGCAGACCTTGCTATACATTACAAAAGCACTAATATAATTTCATCTTTATAAATTGATTTATATTTAGATTTTATATAAGTGGCATCATACAATATGTAGTATTTTGTTTAAGGTTTCTTTCACTTAGCAACATTTTTTGTCTGATAATATCTTACAGTATTAACATAAATTTTTTCAGTTTTAAAGAAAAACTCTTATATATGCAATTTTACCCATATTCATATTTCACATGCAGTTTTATACACTATAAATCTATTTTCCATTTTTTTGCTTTCCTTTCAATAATATAGATGACTTAAAATTTTCCCTTTAAACCACTTTCATACACACATAACAGTACTGTACGAATATTTTATTGCACTCACTGAACTCTACCAATCACTCAATGACAATCTAATACCAATCTTGCTAAAGCTCTTCCGAATAATTGAACAAGCAAGAACACTAGCAAACTAATTCTATGAAGCCAAAATGATCCTAATGTCAAAATAAGTTAAAAGTACTATGAAAAAGGAAATTAAATTCCAATATCTCAAATGAATATATTTGCAGAAATCTTCAACAAATTACGTTCAAAACAAATCTAAAAACACATGAAATGAATTATACACCACTATCAAGTGAGTTTTATCCCAGTTATGCAAGGGGGATTCAACACCATAAAATCAATTAGTGTAATAAACCATATAAATAAATTGAAAAAAAATTCACATGATCCTCTAGATTGATGCAGAAAAGTCAAAGACAAAATACTGCACACTTTCTTAATTAAAAACACTCCAAAAGATTGGAATAGAAGGATTCTTTCTCTATAAGGTTAAGTGTACATATGAAAAAACAAAACTAAGATTGTACTCAATGGTGAGGCTTAAAGTTTTCTTGCTGAGATCAGAAACAAGACAAGGATGCTATTGTCATCATTGCTATTCAATATTGTTCTAGAAGTTATAGTTACAGCAATTAAGTTAGAAAAAGAAATAAAAAACACACAAAAGGAGAGTGTAACCATTGGGGAATTTGTAATTATGAATTCCAAAAATATAATTGGATCATGCCTGTAATCTAATCTGTTAATCTGGGCATGATTGAATTATATTAGGGCATTGACTGGGCCATGTCAGTCAGTAGGGCATTGAGCCCCACCCCCTGGTGGGTGGGGAATTGAATATAAAAGGCAAGGCAAAGGACAGAAGAAGCAGTCTTTTGAGAAGCAGTCTTTTGAGAAGCAGTTTTGATGTTGGAAAGAAGGCCCCAGGAGAAGAGAAGCAAGCCGTTCGCCTGATCGTCTACAGCTGACCTTGTGGAGGAAACAGGAGCTATGACCGGAGAGAAACGCAGCCCGGGGAAGAGAGGAACCCCAGAAGCCTGAACCCTGGCAAACGCCGGCAGCTGTCTTGCTCTAACACATGGCAATGGACTGTGGTGAGAGAAGAAACTTAACGCTTTATGGCCTGGTATCTGTGGACTTCTACCCCAAATAAATATCCTTTATAAAGACCAACCCATTTTTGGTATTTCACATTAGCACTCCTTTGGCTGACTAATACAGAGAGGAAGAAGTAAAACTTTCAATGATGAAATGATACCATATCTAGACAATCCTGAAAAATGCAAAACAAAGCTACTGGAATTAATGGATGCTTTCTGCAAAGTGGCAGGATACAAGAATAATATGCAAAAATTCATAGTGTTTCTATAAAATACTGATATACAATCGTATGAAGAAATCAAGAAAAAAATTAATAATAGCTAATAAAACAATCAAATATTTAGGAATAAACTTAACCAAAGACATAAAAGACCTGTATTCAGAGAAGTACAAAATTTTGTTAAAAGAAAACGAAGAAGTTTTAGCAAATAGAAGGTCATTCTGTGTTCGTGGATTGGAAGACTTTCATAAAGATTTCAATTCTAACCGAACTGATTATATTTTCAAAGAAACCCCCCCTCAAAAAAATCTGAACAGCATTTTTTACAGAAATGGAAAATCCCATAATCAAATTTATTTGGAAGGGTAATGGGCCCTGAAGAGCTAAACATGTCTTTTAAAAGAAGAACAAAGTTGGAGGACTCTCATTTCCTCAATTTAAAGTATATTGCTTAGCTACAGTGGTAAAAACAGCATGGTACTGGCATAAAGACAGACAGATTGACTAATGGAATAAAAAATTGTGAACTCAGAAATAGACGCTCAACTCCACAACTGATTTTTGAAAGGTTTGTTAAGCCTGCCCATCTGGGTGAGAACAGTCTATTTAACAAAGGGTGCTGGGAGAGCTGGAAAGCCATATCCTAAAGAAAGAAAGAAGACCCCTATCACACACTTTATATAAAAACTAAGTCAAAATGCATCAAGGACCTAAATATAAAAATCAATGACCATAAAACTCCTAGAAGAATATGTAGGAAAACCTCTTCAAGATCTTGTGGTAGGTTGTAGTTTCTTAAACCTTACACCCAAAGCAAGACCAACAACAACAGCAAAAAACAATAGATAATTGTGCCTCCTCAAATTTAAACACTTTCATACTTCAAAGGACTTTATCAAAAGGTAAAAAAGCAGCTGACTCAATGGGAGAAAATATTTGGCAATCACATAATTGATAAGGGTTTATTATCCAGGTTATATGAAGAGATGATTCATTCAAAAATAAAATGCCAAACTATCCGATTAAAATATGGGCCAAAAACTTGAAAAAACAATTGTCCAAAGAAGAACTACAAATTGTGCAGAAACACATAAAAAGCAGTTCAACATCACTAGTGATTAAGGAAATGTAAATCAAAACTAAAATGAGATATCATTTCACACCTATTACACTGACCACTATTAAAAAGTCAGAAAACCAAATGTTGGAGAGGATGTGGAAATTTAGGAATGCTAATTCACAGTTGGTGGAAATGTATAATGGTACAGTCACTGTGGCAGACTGGCAGTTCCCAAGGAATTTGAATATAGACTTGCCATGTGACCTGACAATACCATCACTAGCTATATACCCAGAAGAACTGAGAGTCATGATATGAGTAGATATATGCTCAACAATGTTCATAGCAGTGTTATTCACAATTGGCAAAGTTTGGAAACAACCCAGGTGCCAATCAACTGATGAAAGGATAAACAAATTATTGTATATACACATGATAGAATATTATGCAGTTGCAAGAAAAAATGAAGTCATGAAGCATATGACAACATGGATGAATCTGGAGGACATTATGTTGAGTGAAGAAAGTCAATCACAAAAGGGCAAATGCAGTATGATTGTGCTAGTATGAACTAAACATATTATGTATAATCTTGGAAATAATAATTAGAATAGATGTCACAATAAAAAAGAATTTGGGTATACAATGGAAATCTAAGGGTTAGCCTGTTCAGTACTGGCTAAAACTTTGTGAAATTTTAGTGGTTATAGTATATGAATGATAATTACTCAGGGCAACTGGCAAATTATTCCTGTGATTAGTATTCTGTAATTTTTTTCATACAAAATAAATACTTGCTTTTAATTGGAAAAAAAAGTGAAAGGTTGGAAAAAGATATTCCATGCAAATAGTAACCAAAAAAAGTGCTGGAGTAGTGATACTAATATCAGACCAAATAGATTTTACAAGAAAATTTGTTATAGTGGATGAAGAAGGTAATTATACATTAATAAAAAGAGCAGTTCAACAAGAAAAAATGCTGATACTAAATATTTATCCACCTAACCTGAGTATACTGAGATACATGAGGCACACAGTGGCAAAACTCAAGGAAGAAATAGATGCCCCTACAATAATAGTTGACACTTAAGTATATAGCTCTCAGTATTGGATAGAACTGTGCAGAATATAAATAAGGAAACAGAGACCTGAATAATATGATAAATGATCTAGACATAACAGACATGTAGAGAATATTGCACCCCAAATCAGTAGGATACACATTCTTTTCAAGTACTCGTGGATCCTTTTCCAAGTTAGATGATATGTTGGGTCACAAGACATGTCTCAATAAATTGAAAAATAGTGAAATTATATAGAACACATTTTCTGAAAATAATGTAATGAAGTTGGAAATAAATAATGAATGGAATGGAAAAATGAAAATCCATAAATATATGGAGATTCAATAACACACTCTTAAATAATCAGTGAGTCAAAGAAGAAATTCCAAGAGAATTCAGCAAATATCTTGAGAGCAAGGAAAATGAAAAAAAACAAAAAACATATCAAAACTTGAAGTCAGTTACACATTGAAAACTGCAAAGTTAGTGCTGAGAGGGTGATTTATAGTCCTCAATGCTTAAAATAAAAAGGAAGAAAGAACTAAAATTGAAGATCTAATGGTACACCTGGAGGAACCAGAAAAAGAACAGCAAAATAATCCCAAATGAAGCCAATTAAAGAAATAGTAAATATCAGAGCAGAATTAATTGAAATCAAGAATAACAACAACAACAACAAAATAGAGGAATCAGCAAAACCAAGTTGGTTCTTTGAGAAGATCAAGAAAAATGGCAAAACCTTAGCTAGACTTACAAAGAAAGAAAAAAAAAGACACAAATAAATAAAAGCAGAAATGAGAGGGGAGACATTACACCAGATCCCTCAGAAACAAGAAAGAGCACCTTAAAATATTTATACACAATGATTAAGTGGCTTTTATCCCAGGTATGCAAGGGTGGATGAATCCAAGAAAATCAATTAGTTTAGTAGACCACATTGATAAATGGAAGAAGAAAAAAATCACATTATCCTCTCAAATAATGCAGGAAAAGCATTTGACCACACCCTTTCTTGATAAAAACACTCCAAAAATAGGAACAGAAGGAAGCTTTCTTAATATGGTAAAGTACATAAATAAAAAACCTACAACTAATATTGTACTCAATTTTGAAAGACTTAAATTTTCCTGCTGAGATTAGAAACAAGAGAAGGAAGACCACTGTCACCATTGTTTTTCAATGTTGTGCTAGAGGTTCTAGCTAGACCAATTAGTCTAGATAAAGAAATAAATGGCATGTAAATAGGAAAGAGAGAAGTAAAACATTCACTATTCACTGATGACAGATTTTATACCTAGAATTTCTTGAAAGCATAAAACAAAGTTAGTGGAACAAATAGAAGAGTTCAGCAAAGTGGTGGGCTATAGGACTAATATGCAAAACCAATAATATTTCTATACACCACTGATGTGAAATATGAGGAATAAGTCAGGAAAAAAGTCCATTTATAATAGCAAATAAAACAACCAAATATTTAAGAGCAAGCTTTATCCATGCTATAATGGACCTCTATTCAACAAACTAAAAAACATATCTAAAAGAAACTGAAGACATAGATAAATGGAAGGACATTCTGTGTTCATGGGTTGGAAAACTAAGTATTGTTAAGATATCAATTCTACTCAAACTGATTTACAGATTTAATGCAATTCCAATAAAAATTCCAATACCCCTTTTTGCATAAATGGGAAAATCAATTATGAAATTTATTTGGAAGGGTAAGTGCCCCAAAAAAGGAAAAAAGATCTTACAAATGAACAAAGTTGGAGAACTCTCACTTCCTAGCTTAAAAATCTTGAAATTCAACAGAACTGCAATACCTACTTTCCAGTTCATTTGACTCATCCAGGACAACTAACAAGGAAATGATGATGGTCAACAACCATCCCAAGGAACTGAGAGAGTCTACAACTGCAAGTAAGACAGTCTCATCCATCTGCCCCATGGGATCAAAGCCTCCTCTCAATTAGAGGTGGAGTGGGCAACACCACGGCAGATCCTTAGGATTGGGGAATGAACTATGGACTAAAGTTGGTTTACTGGTATTCTACTATAGACTTATTTTGATTCTAGCAATGGAAGAAACTATATCATTCATATGTAGGCAGTGGCCACTAGAGGTTTTCAGGGCAGGGAGAGGGAAATACAGATGAAATATGGGGGCATTTTGGGACTTGGGAATTTTCCTAAATGATGGAACTGACTTTTTCTCCTGGTATGATTTCTCAAATTCAATCCCCCATCTCCTCTTCTCTTTCATCTTGGTGTTTATTATGAACCTTGTTGGAAATAAGATGATGAGTCTCAATTGGTTGGTTTATTAGTCAGGGTTCTCTAGGGAAACAGAATCAAGAGGTGATATATGTAAATAGTGTAAGATTTTATAAAATTCTCTCATGTGACAATGGGGATGCACAAGTCCAATTTCTGTAGGCAGGCTTCAAACCAGGGGTTTTGATAATGGTACTTGATGAGTTCCCAGGAGATGTTGGCTGTCCAAAGCTGAGCTGGAAATTTCACTCTGAATTCTGAAATCACTTCCCCTTTTAAGGCATTCAACTGATTGGATAAAATGTTACTCATCACTGAAGGCAATCTCCGTGGTTGATTGTAGATGTAATCAACTCATTGGTGATTAATGCCCATAAATGTCCTTATATTACAATTAGCCCAATGCTTCCTTGACCAAACAACTGGACACAATTACCTGGCTGATGACACATTAACCTAGCCATCACAGTTGGACTCTTGACTCTATTGCCTATGTATTTCCTTTTCAACTAAATTTCCATCATGGGTCTCTTGTATAGATACACTTTTGTTCCTACAATAGCTAGTGATTACTTGTCTTGGAATATACTGTATACTTTATTACATATGGAATTCAGCTCATCCCCTTCAACATCCTCAGTGGAGCAGAGGGCCTACATCTGGCAGTCATGGCTTATAGATACTAGGTGGCTATATGCTACACTCTGTTATTCAGTACTCATAAGCCCTACAGTCTTTGCCTCCATGGTGTCTGCAACATGGCTTGGTGCCTTGCTCAATTCCTTGGTCCTTGTCAGATATATTCTGAACCTACTTCTTATGACCCCCAGGAAATGCATCATTTCTTTTGTGAGATCCAAGTTCTCCTGAAGCTTGTTCATGCCACTACATATCTTTATGAAAATGAGCTTTTACCAGTGGTGTTTTGTTCCTCCTCATTTCATTATCGGTCATCATGGCTCACGTGGGCAGATAATCTCCGTTTTGAGATTAAGATTAAAATTCGGTATGAGTAAGGCTTTGGCAAACTGTTCTTCCTATATAAATTTGGTGTTACTCTTCAATGTAACAGCCTTCATCAAGTGCATTCTCCCCCAAGCCTATCATACCCTAAGCAGGACGAAGTACTATCTGTCTTCTACACTACCCTCACTCCCCTATTTATCCCCCTCATGTACATTCTTTGAAACACAGAAGTGGCTGTAGACCTCCAGAGAGCTGTGTGAAGGAAAACCTGCTTAAAACATTGATATCTTTTGAGAATAAGACTAAGAGGACTGACCTCATATGCATAACTGTATTACTATAACAGTTAGACAATCTACCACAACCTAACTACCATTTTCTGTAGACAACTATTAGGCAAATACCTCTAATCTACTCTTGGTAAGATGAAAATGGATCAAACCACACCTTCCTGCTGAGACTCATTTGAGCTTCAGAGAATTATTAAGCAGAATGCTCCTTGTCAAAAGACACCCAACGTTTTCATGTGTTAGGAAACAATAGAGACTACAAATATCTTTGGATATTAGACAAGAGGAAAAATGCACACCTTATGCAATATTGACACTATGTTTAATTTTACATTTATTCTTCCTTGAATAACATTACTATAATATTTTAAATAATATAAAAATTTCTATAGTAATAAATTGCTCATAAGTTAAGTTTTGCAGTTCTTAATATAGCATTTATTCTTGAAGATGTTATCTGAGCACAGCCACAAAATACATTTTTCTTCTGTTGTCTTGATGATCACATTAGTAACATTAGGGCTAACTGGAAAGGGTTGGTAATATGATTGGCATTCATAATGTGAGTAAATGTGGAGATGAGAGAGAGAGAGAGAGAGAGAGAGAGAGAAAGAGAGAGAGAGAAGTCATGTATTTTAGCTAGAGAGTGAGTTGTATCATGAATTGCCACTGCCAGAACCCCCAAGACTTCAACAAATACATGACACTGCCAACATATTGATATAGTTTATAGTGTTCAGAACTGGAATTAAGCCAACAAATAAATTTTGGGGATATTAGGCAACCAAGATTGTGGTACTTTGTTAGGACATCCTTGAGGAATTAAGACAATATCTACAACATCTTCAAAGGACAAAATTTTATATATATTTTATTCAACCAACAATTTATGAGGATTTTCATTTTCCTCTTTGTTTTAACATTTTATAGTAGCTTAGATTAAAATATATATTTCAATTTGCATTTTAACAATGAAGATTAACTCCTTAAAAGTATATTTCCATATTTTGAAAATGTCCTTTTAAACTCTGTTATTATTTATGAATGAGAAATAATATTAATTTTGACAGTAAAGATTTTTTTTAACATTATGCTGACATGTAAAGATTGTATTTACTTTTTCTGCTACTGCATCACATAAAACATCTGGATACATTTTCATAAGAATTGTAGCAGATGGTTGTATCATTTATCTTCAAATGTAGAGGGAAGAAAATAGAAAATGCATTTTGGGACTAATTCTAAGAAATAGATATCATCCAAGGCAAAAAATACATATAATTTTAAAAGTGTAAGCTAGATATTCTTTTTGCATTTTATTAGAAAGGAGAAAAATTTAAATCACAAGGTGAGATGTATGTAATTCCCAATGTTAGGTGAACACACAAAAAAATCCAGTCCTGTTTAAGAGTAATTAGCTATAGATATTTACTATGTTAAACATGTAATAATAATGTCTTTCCGGAATCATTTCAGGTATGAAAATACAACTGCAACATTCCTTCAATTTATGAACTCTCTCTCTCTAAAAAGCATTTAGTTCCATTTAGATTATGTATTCTTATTGTTAATTTATTGTATATGTTTTGTCATCTTTCCTCTCTAACATGAAGGTTGAAACATATGCTTTCTTTTTTTTTTTTTTTT
>JAQZBX010042096.1:0-11250 GCA_029593785.1 Cabassous unicinctus | reverse complement strand
TCTCAACAAAATCATCTTTTAAAACACACTTTCTAATTGTTTTTATTTGTTTCATGAAAGGCTATCAATCAAGATACAACTTGCCTGTTTGGCATTCATTTTTAACTATTTCTTTGAATTAATTACTTATGTCTAATACACGTAACTATACTGTTAAATTTAGTATTCCTCTTTAGAGAAATTTTACAGAAGTTTTAAAAATAAATTTTAGAATTTTGACATTTTTCATCTGTTAAAATGTTCATCATAAAGAATTTGGCCTTCTTTCTGCCAACTTCTTCATTTGGTAAATTTATGTTAAAAGACTGTGGGTTAAAATAATTTGATAAGGTATCATCAAACCAGTAAAAATTCAATCTTTGGATATTTTTTAGGTATTAGGAAACAGAATACTTTCTCAGATTCCAGGTTCTGGATAGGCATGTAGGAAACTTGCAATTCATTATTACCATTCCGACAAACAAGAAAAATATTTAACAATCTGACAAACAACAAATTTTCTTAGTTTATCAAAGAATTGAGGTCATAGGACAAACAATTTACCTGCAACTGTTGCCCTACAAACAATTACTGTGAATCAATGTTAACCTGAGGAATGTACAGAAATAGAAGTTTTTTGTTGGAGCCAGTACTAGTAGGAATGTTTGAATTCTAGTTGACTTATCCATGGATGCTCACTGTGGACAACCTTAAAAAGACAGTCTTCCTGATACCCAGTTCTACTGGGGAAGGACCATAATTTCCTGAGTTTTATATCCAAGAGCCATATCAGTTTCCCATTGTAAAGAGTGGGGAAAATTATTCTTTATAATTCCATATGGAGAAGGAATATGTAACCATTTTGCAATATGCCTAGAATGATTGTTCTCCCTGAAAAGTGATACTATTGAAAGAAACAATTTTACCAATCTTCACTGACCAGGGCTTTATTAGAGCCTAAGAGACATGGGGGAAGGGAAATACTGAAGTGCAGCCACCTCTACCTTGTCATGAGAGGGAATGGAAAAATCAAACTCAAGCCCACTCTAGATTTTCGTGTATGGGAATGGAAATTAGAAACTCCAGGCCACTGAACCTTTCTGGTCTCACCAGGACATGGGGGGTTTACAAAGTTGAGAAATAATAGTGAAGATCACCTCTAATGATACAAGTTAACTAAAAGACAGAGACCCAGTTGTAGGATTATAGAATGCTACCCCTGCCCAAACTGCTCACAAGGACATCAATAAAGCTCCTATATTACATGGATTACAACAGGAAGTATTGTAAGGTGATGACCTTATTTAAAATGTCTCTAGGAAATCCCAATTAAATAGAGCAGCCAAACCCAAGGAAACTAGAGGAAATGCTAGCATCTAATTACTTATACATATAGCAAACATTAGACAGTCTTCTTCCTAGCTAGACAAATATAAAACTTCACCCTTGTGGTAGATTGAATTAGGTACCAACCAGGGTAGAGGCATGTTCTTAATTTTTATTCATTCCTCTGGGTATGATCCCATTGTAAATAGAAATTTTCAAGTCATTATATTTAGTTATGTGGTGACCCAATGGAATTAGATTGGGACTTAAACCTATTGCTGAAGACTTCATAAACTGAAAGTCACATGGAGGATAGACTGTAATTCAACAGAACCTGAAAGAGAAAGGAAAGGATGTTATAATGAGATAGGAAAGCCAAGGAGCTCAAGATTTGCCAGTCAGTAAGAAAGCTACAGACCCTGGGAGAAAGCATGCATAACCTCAGAAACCATGAGCCAATAAATTCTTGTTTTATATTTGCTATTAATTGTAATAGCAGCTATGAAAAAAGGTGAGTTTATGATATTAGAAATTGGGATGCTCCTACTATAAATACATAAGAATGACAGCAGTTTTGGAATTGGGGAATGAGTAAAGTCTGTAAGATTCATGAGGTACTTGAAAGAAAATACCTAGATTGTTTTTCAGAGACTGTCAGGAGAAATATGGACATTAAAGGTACATCAAATGAAGATTTAGAAGGAAAGGATGAATATATTTTTTAACCTGGAAGGAAGACATTCCTTGTTTTAACATGGCTGAAAACTGGGTGTAATTGCATCCCAATGTTTGCAATGAAAGCAAAACTGTAAGCAATGAACTTGGACATTTAGCTGAAGAGATTTCTGGCTATGTTTGTTAGATAACACCAGTATTCCCCTTGCAGC
Source organism: Cabassous unicinctus (assembly GCA_029593785.1). NCBI lineage: Eukaryota > Metazoa > Chordata > Mammalia > Cingulata > Chlamyphoridae > Cabassous > Cabassous unicinctus. Next base: position 9,058 of record JAQZBX010042096.1, on the reverse strand, counting down.
TTATAGCAAAAGACAATAGGAAAAGGATAAGATGACAATTAAACTAGTAAGCATGAAGAAAGAACAATCAAAAAATTGATTTTGAAAATCATCTGACTATCCAGATAGTGTGCTCTAAGACTAAGGCCAGTAGGGGCTCTATCAGAGACCTACCTGAGCTTAGAGGAAGTGGCTCCTGGGGCATTAACTGAAAAACCCTTTGTTAAAAAAAGTGTAGGTGAACATGGATCCAGCCAGTTATTTTAGTGGGACTCATAATTTAAAATGTAGTTCTCCAAGAAGTATCTTTGGAAAGTCCTATTATCTGATATTTTGGACCCATTTGAACTGCATGTAAAGTTGACAAGGTTTTTGCAAGATTAGTATTAAGAGAAATACTGCCAACATAGACTGAAAGGACAAAGAGAGGACAAATTGAAGACAGAAGAACTTGAAGTAGACAACATATGGACAGAGGCCTTGACCAAAAAGATCTCTCTGGACCACAAGAACACATCCATCCAAGTGTGAGGAAATGACAGGTCTACTTTTGTGCTTGAAGGGAACATGTGGTCTACCATGGCACTTGAAGAGGGTGGGTCTTTAACCCCTATGTTCAGGGAGAATTCTCCAATATGATGAATCTATACCCCTGCATTAAGGCAGAGTGTAACCACCATTCTAATGGGCCTACTCTCTGGTGATCTGGGAGGGTTGGGCCACTAGTGAAAGCTTAGAAAATATAGGAGCAACCTCCATCAGTTTGTAAAATAAAGCAGTGTTCTGCAGTTGACTCTCAGACTTTGAAATCTGATGGATTTGTCCTGCTGTGTTTCAGACTTGCTTGTGATGTGACCCTTGCCTTCCATCCAATTTCTTCCTATTGATGTGAGAATATTTATCCTATGCCTGTACCACCATTATATTTTGGAAACAAATAACTCGTATACTAAGTTTCACAGATCTATCAGGCAGAAAAAATTTTGGCTCAATGTGGAGCACATGCTTAACTGATTTTCATGAGATTTTGGATGCAGAGTTTTTGCTTAAATAACTGAAGGCTATTGAGATATTGTTATTGAATGAATGTATTTTGCAAATGTGAAAAACATATATTTTTGGGGGGTCCAGATAGTGGTGGGTGGTAGGTTGAATTAAATAGCCCAGAAAATAAACAAAACAAGTGAAAACAAAACAGAAATGCACGTGTTCTTAAAGTAAATTTGTTCCTCTGTTTTTTTATTAAGGACCTTTGTGGATGTTATTTTTAGCTAAGATGTGGCCCAATTGAATGATCTTGGGTATTAATCCAATTAGTAGAGGCTTTATGAAGAGAAATCCTCATGAGTAAGAGATGCTGGAAGCCAATGGTTCCTGGAAGAGAAAAGAGTGGACATAGCCTTGTGATGGGAAAGCCAATAAACCCAGAGATTGATGGTCAGCAAAAATTCTGACCATGGAAGGAAGCAAGACTTACAATCTCTGAATCTGAAACAGTGAATCCTGTTGTTATGCCAACCGACTCTTGTATTTATCATAGTAGCCATGTAACTAAGAAAGCACTAGAGGCCTTCTTGCTACTGAGTCCACTAATAAATTTATGTCTGGCTTTCAATAACAAAAAACAAATTGTATTCATAAAGGTGAAAAACAGTTTCTAAAGATAGAGTAAGAGCAGAAACAAAATCAATATAGCATATATGTAAGAATGATAAAATCAGGAATTTTAAATAGCTATAATTAATATGCTAAGTTCTCTAATGAAAAAGTGAACAATATAAAAAAACAAATGTATAATATAAAAAAGAATCCTGGGGGTGCATGAAGCTAAAGAAGTTGCATGCCCACTTCCCACATGGGAGGTCCCAGTTTTGGTTCCTGGTGCCTCCTGAAAAAAAAAAAAAACAAATAACAAGCAAAACAAATTAAAAAACCAACTCAGGGAAGCAGATGTGGATCAGTGGTAGAGCCCCAGATTCCCAAAAAGTGGTCCCTGGTTCAATCCCCAGCCCCTGTTGCTTAAAATAAAAGAAGAAGAAGAATCCTGGATACTTTAAACATGCACCTCTCAATCTTTAAGAAATTATTTTTTATAATTTATTTGTGTGTCACTTAAAACACACTAATTAGATGATTTAGGCACTATATTGCTTTTCTACCTTTCTTTCGTATTCACACAATAAAAATTTTGGTTAATTCAATGTGTCCTAGATTTTAAAATCAGTTTCTAGCGCAATGTTTAATACATTTCATGATTTACACTTTAGCAAAAATGTTGTTTATATAAACATAATATTCCTCAGAGATAAAAATGGAACACCCCAAGAACAATCAGCCCACATAAAAATGGAATATTGAAAAGCCTCATACATTGTATATTTCTTATTTTTTTTACATTTTTTTTTTACTTTTTTTATTTTTAAAAGATACTTTGGTTACATGAATGTTACACAAAAAATATAGGGATTACCATATGCCCCATTCCCCACATCTCCCACACCCTCCCCACATAAAATTCATCCTTCATAGTGTGGCACATTCATTGCAATTGATAAATGCATCCTGGGGCATTGCCACTGAACATGGACCACAGTTCACATTGTAGTCTACACTCTCTCCCACACAGTTCTGCATGATATGGGATAAAATAAAATGGCCTATATCGGTCATTGCCAGGTCATTCAGGATGATCCCAAGTCCAAAAAAAGAACGTGTATTGCAATTGTTTTTCCCTCTCCCTGCCCCCAGATCCTCCAGTGGCCACTGTCACCACATCAATGTTGTAATTTCCTACTTTGCTAAAATCATAATATGTCTGTAATAGAATACCAGTAAGACCACTCTAGTCCATAATTCATTCCCCAGTCCTGAGGATTCAGGCATGGTGATGTCCACTCTACCTCTAATTGACAGGGGCCTTTGATCCCATAAAGCCAATGCATGGGATTCCCTTGCTTGCATTTGTAGGTTCTCTCATTTGCTTGGTATGGTGGCTGTCAATCCTCACCTTCTTGTTAGTTGTCCTGGGTGAGTCGAATGAACTGGAGAGTAGGTGTTGCAAGACCACTGAGGCACTGGGCCCAGCTGGCACATGCACAGCCCAAAGATTCCAGTCTCTTGGATGTACACCTACCAACTCCAGCACCAAGTATAGGCTTAAATAGAAGGGAGAGATGAGCCATGTGTAGGGAAGCTGTAATGGAATCCAACTCTGTCATTCACAGGAGCACAAACACCAAAGTAGGGCCCACTGGCAAGGCACCAAACTCTGGAGATATCTGACCTGACCATAGGACCTTGGTGTCTTCAGAGCCCTCAGGAGTCCCAATATTTGGAGTAGTATCCACTTTGGCAGTCTATGAGATCCTGCTGAGATGTGCATAAGTGTTACCTCTGGGGTGAAATCCTGACTCACTTGGAAGTCTCTCAGCCATGTAAACTCATTTGTCTTTACCTTTTCTTCCTTTTATTCAAGGTCTTTTTCCAGTTGTATTACCTGCCTTTGCTTGGTAGTAATCCGTTGTTGCCAGTTAGGCTTATCCCCAGCTGTCATGTCCCTCACTGGGGGGAAAGTAATGCATTTATATGCTGAGTTTGGCTTAGAGAGAAGCCACATTTGAGCAAGAAGGAGCCTCTCAGGTGGCAACACTTAGGACCCCACAACCCTAGCCTAAGTTTCAATGTCAAGATCAAAGGCTCATAAGCATAGTCATCAATATCAAGGGCCCATAATGGATCATCCTCCTTCACCAGTCATTGCCCTTGCATTTGGGGGAGTGTTGCTGCTCCATTAGAGAATGTGGAAGAGCTCTTCAGAATGAGAAGTCAATATTCTCTCAGTTATTTTGTGAGTCACTGTGACAATGACCCGTGAACATTTTAAAATATTTATACAACTTATATGTATGCCCAGGTGAATTTAATCGCATGTATCCCCCATCAATGATACCCCACACCAGTGATTCTCCCCTGCCACATTTGTAACCCTTCTGTGATCCAAAGTTTCTTCAAAAATGAAGCCAAAAAATAGCCAAATGCAATTAATTGGAAAATGAAATAATAATGATAGGTTTAAATATAAGAAATAATATACATAAAACATTTTTTAAAACTAAAACTAAACTAAAATAAAAAGATTGGAATATTAAAAAATAATGAAAACTATTAAAAAATATTTTTGACATTTTGCCTTTCTTCACTCTAATATCTGGTGCCCTCTATGTACAGTCATATTTTCTTCCATTTATTTCTCAGTGTTTTACTTTTTATTTCATTGTGTTTTCAAAGACGTTTTAGGTAACAGTAAATTCACATACAGAATATAGGGGACTCCCATATACTGATCATCCTCCCCCTTTTTCCCCTTCCTATATTAATACCTTTTTATGCATGGATATTACCTTTGTTACAACTGATATAAAAATAGTGAAACATAGCTACTAACCATGGTCAATGGTTTACATTATGGTTTACACTTTAGACCATATACTTTTATAAATTTTGATGATATTTAACATGACCTGTGACTATCATTGCAAGATCATGTAGAATACTTCCATTGCCCACTAAATATCCTTTATACCATCTATTCTATTCCTCCCTCCTCCTCCCCTCGGGGCCCACAGTGACCCCCGGCTAAACTCCTTAGATGATAATATTCCTAGTTACTTGAAAGAACACTGAGGTCTTGACACACTGATTTATCCTCCCCTATTAGGAACAGCCCATGCTATCAAAAGACTCCTGCCCCTATGTTTGTGAACATATCGATCCTCCCCAGGATGTGAGTCCAGCTCCTTCCCACTCATTATGTGGGCCTCCACCCACTGATAGAACACATTATGACAAAATAATCACTCACACACTCCATAAAAGCCTGCTCCAGGTGTGCCCTGTCACGATTGCCCCCCCCCATCCATCACCCTAAACTAGTAACCCTTCCTTGTCTATTTGCCATTAGAGTGCTCCCAAGTTTATACTTTAAACCACATACCCGCCAATCCCCAGGGTTCAGCTGGTCCCTCTGACAACTATCCTCCCAGTTCCCTGCACCTTCCAAACCCCTCCTCAAATGACCCCCTTTATCAATCCTGTACTGCCCAACCTAATAATATCACTACCCTCCTTTCATATCCCTTCACTGTGCAACTACACACTTTCAACTTATCATAGAAAATATCCCTATGGGAGTTGGCTTATAACCTCCTTCTTCCTTTCTATTTCCTGGAAACCTATCTTTCAGAAAATAGCTCTCTGAGTCTGATCAATTTGCTTAATTCATATCAGTGAGGACATATAATATTCATTGTTCAATGCCTGGCATGCTTCACTCAACATAAGGTCCTCAAGATTCATCCATTTTATCCAGTGTGTTAGTACTGTATAACTTCTTACAGCTGAGTAACATTTCATTGTGTGTATGTACCACATTTTGTTTATCCACTAATATATTATTGGGCATTTGAGTTGATTCCAACTTTTGGCAAAAGTGAATAATGCCACTACGAACACTGGTGTGCAGATATCTGTTCATGTATTTGCTTTCAGTTTTCTGGGTATATAAATCAGAAGTGGAATTGCTGGATTATATGGCAGTTGTATAACTAGTTTTTTGAGGAACCAACAAACTGTCCTCCACAATGGCTGGATCATTTTACATTCTAACCAGCAGTGGATTAGGGTTCTCATTCCTCCACATCCTCTCCAAGACTTATAATCCTCTGTTTTTTAATAGTCGCCAGTCTAATGGCTGTAAGATGGTATGACTTTGTAGTTTTGATTTGCATTTCCCTAATAGCTAGTGATGTTGAGCATCTTTTCATGTGCTTTTTATCCATTTGTATTTCTTCCTTGGAAAAATATCTTTTGAAGTCACTTGCCCATTTTTTAAGTGGATTTTTTGTCTTTATTTTTGAGATGTAGGGCTTCTTTATATATGCTGGATATTAGGCTCCTATCAGATATATGCTTGCCAAATATTTTCTCCCATTGGGTAGGCTGCCATTTTACTTTCTTGATAACCTCCTTTGAGGTACAAAGGTTTTTAATTTTGAGGAGATCCTATGTATTTTTTCTTTCACTGCTCATTCTTTGGGTGTGAAATTCATGAAAACATCTTTTGTTACATGGTCCTCTAGATACTTCCCTAAATTATCTTCCATGGTCTTTATAGTCTTGGCTCTGATATTTAGATCCATCTTGAGTTGATTTTAATATAAGGTTTGAGATGATGTTCCTCTACCATTCTTTTGGATATGGATATCCAGTTCTCCAGGTACTATTTGTTGAAGAGGCCATTCTCTTCCAGATGAGTAGGTTTGGTGGCCTTGTCGAATACCAGATGACTGTATTTAAGGGTTTATATCAGAACTCTCAATTCGGTTCCATTATTTGGTATGTCTATCCTTGTGCCTATACTATGTAGTTTTAACCAATGTAGCTTTGTAGTATGATTTAAAGTGAAGTAGGGTGATTCCTCTATTTTCATCTTTCTTTTTCAATATGTCTTTGACTATTCATTGCCTCTTACCCTTCCAAATAAAGTTTGTAGTCAGTTTTTTCCAATTCAGTAAAAAATGCTGTGCTGATTTTTATTGGGATTGCATTAAATCTTCAGATTAGTTTGGGTAGGATAGACATCTTGATGACGTTTAGTCTTCCTATCCATGAAAAGGGAATATTCTTCCATTTATTTGTCTTCTTTAATTGTTTAATTGTGTTGTGTAGTTTTCTGTGTATACATCATTTACATCTTTAGTTTAATTTATTTCTAGGTATTTGATTCTTGTAGTTACTATTGTAAATGGTATTTTTTTCTTGATTTCCTCCTTAGATTGCTCATTATTGGTGAATAGTAATGCTACTGATTTTTGAGCATTGATCTTATAGGGAGTGTCTTTACTGAGCTCATTTATAAGCACTAGAAATTTTGTTGTAGATTTCTCAGGGCTTTCTATGTATAGCATCATGTTGTCTGCAAATAGTGAAATTTTTATGTCTTTCTTTCCAACTTGGATGTCTTTTATATCTTCTTCTTGCCTGAGTGTGTGAGCAAGTACTTCTAAAACAACGTTAAATAGGAGTGGTGATATTGGGCATTCTTCTCTTGTTCCCAATCTTAGAGGGAATGCTTTTAGGATTTGAACATTGTATATTGTATGTGATGTTAGCTGTGGGTTTTTCATATACACACTTTATCATGTTCAGAAAGTTTCCTTCTATTTCTATCTTTTACGGTGTTTTGTCAAATGCTTTTTCTGCATCTATAGAGATGGTCATGTGATTTTTTCTTTCAATCTGTTTATGTGGTATATTACATTGGTTGATTTTCTTGTGTTGAGCCTTCCTACATACCCAGGATGAAACCCAGTCATGGTGTATAATTCGATTGATGTGTTCATGAATATTTTCTTAGGAATATTATCATCTATTTTAATTAGAAAGATTGGTTTGTAAATTTCCTTTCTTGTGGCATTCTTGTTTGGATTTGGTATTAGGGTAATTTAGGCATCATCAAATGACTTAGGCAATGTTCCTTCTAGTTCTATTTTTTGGAAGAGTTTAAGCAGGATTGGTGTTAGTTCTTTCTGGAATGTTTGGTAGATTTCACCTGTGAAGTCATCTGGTCCTGGGCTCTCCTTAGTTAGGAGGTTTTCAATGACTGATTCTATCTCTTTACTTGTAATTGGTCTGTTGAATCCATCAATCTCTTCTTTTGTCAATGTAGGCTGGCTGCTTATGAGATTCTAGGAATTTGTCCATTGCCTCTAATTTATCCTTCTTTTTGGCATATAATTTTTCATAGTATCCTCTTATCGTACTCTTTATTTCTGTGGGATCAGTGGTGATAACCGTTTCCTCATTTCTTATTTTGTGTATTTGCATCTCCTCTCTTTTTTTCTTTGTTATTTGTCAATTTTATTGATCTTCTCAAAAAACAATGTTTGTGATTTATTTTTCCTAGTGCTTTCTTATTTTCAATTTCATTTAGTTCTGTTCTAATTTTTCCTTCTTTCTATTTTCTTTGGTGTTAGTTTGCTCTTCTTTCTCTAAATCCTTCAGGAGTGCCATGAGATCTTCAATTTTAACTCTTTGTTCTTTTTGATATATGCATTTATGGCTATATATCAGTTTTTCCTGCATCTCATAGGTTTTGATATGTTGTGTTGATATATTCAACATATATCAATCAGAATCAGGTAGTTACTGATTTCTTTTGAAATTTCTTCCTTTACCCACTGTTTGCCTAAGAGTGTGTTGCTTAACTTCCATATTTTTTCCTTAATTTAGTTCTTAGTCACTTACTGATTTCCAGCTTCATTCCATTGTGGTCAGATAAATTACTTTGTATAATTTCAATGTTTTTAAATTCATTTAGAATTTTTCTGTGACCTAGCATGTAGTCTATCTTGGAATATGATCCATGTGCACTCAAGAAGAATGTATTTCCAATTGTATTTTGGTGCAGTATTTTGTATATGTCTATTAGATCCAGGTGTTTTAATGTATTATTCAAAGTCTTTGCTTCTTTGCTGATCCTCTGCTGAGATGTTGTCTAATGGTGATAATGATGTATTAAAGTACTCCACTATAATAGTAAAGACATCTATTTCTCCACTTAGTTTTTCCAGTGTTTCCTCATGGAATTTGAGGCACCCTGGTTAGGTGCATAAATGTTCCTGATTGTTCTTTCTTCTTGAAAGATTACCCTTTTTACTAACATATAGTGTCCAACTTTGTCTCTTACAATAATTTTACATTTAAAGTATATTTTGTCTGATATTAGTAAAGATACTCCTGCACTTTTTTGGTTATTGTTTGCTTCTAAGGTTGTTTTCCAGCCATTTACTTTCAGCCTCCTTGAATCCCTAGGTCTATAGTATTTTTCATGTAGACAGCATATAGATGGGTCATATTTCCTCATCCATTCTGCCAATCTGTGTCTCTTGTCTGGTAAGTTTAATCCATTAACATTCAGTGTTATTACTCTCAATGAATTACTTATATTAGCTATATTTTCTTTAGGTTTATGTATGGCATATGTTTTTTTTTTTTTCTCTTTTTGTCTTTTTAGTTTTTT
>JAQZBX010042095.1:0-22125 GCA_029593785.1 Cabassous unicinctus | reverse complement strand
CGAACCCGGGCCTCCCATATGGTAAACGGGGGCTCTATCCACTGAGCCACACCCGCTTCCCTGTTCATCACTTGTTAACAAATGTACCACACTAATGTAAGATGTTATTAATAGTGGAAAATGTGAGAGGTGGAGGCAGTGGGGTATATGGGAATCCCCTACATTTTGGATGTAACTTTTGTGTAACCTAAAACTTCTTTAAAAAATAAAGTTTATATATGAAAAATGAAAACGAAACAAAAGTACCACAAATTTGGTCACTTGAAACAACAGAAAATTTTTCTCTCACAGTTCTGGAGTCTAAAAATCTGAAATCAAGGTGTCAGCAGGCCCATGCTTGCTCTGAAGGCTCTAGGGCAGGGGTTCTTGACCTTTTCTGTTCCACGGACCCCTTTGCCTGTCAGGTGAACACCACAGACCCTTTACTAAGTCCACACTATACTGTGTATTATTTAATAAATATATCACACCCGCACCAACACGTCTCCACAAGAATAATGTTTTTTGAATTTCAACTCAAGCTCACGGGCCCCTTGTTAAGAACCCCTGCTCTAAGGAATCTTCCAGCACCCAGTGGCTCCCATCAATCCTTGGCATTCCTTGGCTTACTGCTGCATCACTCCAATTTCAGCCTCTGTCGTCACGTGGCTTTCTTCTCTGTGTTTCTTCTGTGTTTCTGTGTCCAAATTTCCCTTTTCTTTTGAGGACCCCAGTCAATGGATTTAGGGCCCACCCTAATTTAGAATGACCTCATCTTGACTTGATTTTCTCTGCTAAGATCCTGTTTCCATGTAAGGCCACATTCACAGGTACCAGGTGTTAGAGATTGAACATGTCCTATTGGGAGAGACAATTCAACCCAATACTCATGGCGTCTGTTCTTTCTTTCTTACAGAGTCACTTTGTGGCATGCATGACAGCCATCTTACACCAGATGGGCGACCAGCATTATTCCTTCTACATCGAGACCTTCCAGACCAGCTCTGAACTTGTGGTGAGTCTGCAGGATGCTAGGGGACAGGGTGGGGCAGACGCGGTATACTTGGGGTTCTCAGGACGTTAGAGCAAGGAGGAGCTTTTAACCTCTTCCCACAAGACCTTGAGTATGTGCATGTCTAAGTTTACAAACATGAGAGCCTGATGCCCTATTTCTCATTTCCATTTACACGTCCATAGCTCACTGCTGGAACACGCCTCTAGTCCTTGTCAGAGATGAGACCTGAATGCCTAGAACAGTTTAGATGTGCCACAGCAAATATCTGCTGATGAATGATGGGCATTTGGGGGCTCCAGGGCATGAGTGTCAAAGTCACACAGTCCTGGGTTTTAACTCACGTTTGTCACCGGCTGCGTGACCATGGGCAAGTTAACATCTCTTGAACCTCAGTTTCCCCATCAGTAGGGTGGGAATAATATCATTTATGTCACAGGTTGTTAAGGGGTTAAATGAGAACATAGTGCCAGTCAAGCAGTCAAGTTTCCAGTAAAATATAGCTTTTATTATAATAACAAATGATTAGGGGAAGTTGGCCTCTGAGTCCCCTGCTGCTCCCAACTCTCAAGATTTGTTTGCTCCAGAACTGTCTGCCTGTGGCCTGTGGATTCTCATCTCTGCAGCAGATGATTTCATCATGATTGAGCCCAGCCCAGGCTGTGTGTGGGTGTCACAGAGCACCCTTTGCCCTCAGTGTGGTCAGCCAGCCACCGGCCAGCCTGGCTCCAGCCTTCGTCATCGTCCTCTTTCTACGGCTAGGTCCAGGAATCCTGCTGCCAGGGCTCTCTTGATTCTCTTTGGCAGGACCAAAGGGCACCAGAGTTGGACCGGCCTCAGTGAGCACCCCATGAAAAGGGGATCCTTAGGAAGCCAATGTCAAACTCCATCCGGTTAGTAGTGAAACAGTCTCCCCATTGGATTAGGACTGGCAAGAAATTGAACTCGTTTCTGGAGATACAAAAAAATACAAAGAAGGCTAAATAACCAAGGTTCCTCCCACCCCTGAAATTCTCTCTGTCTTGGGACATGGAAATAGAAAGACCACATTCCTAATTTTTGATCCTCTATGGAAGGAAAGGGAGTTCTTATTTATTGAACACATTTATTTTCCTATGCAATACTCTCAACCGTGTGACCATGACATAAATGTTAGGAGTCACATTTCACAAGTCTGCAGTCTGCTTGCTCCAGGCTGCATAGCCAGGATGTGGCAGAACTAGGACTTGAACCTCTGCTCTAACCCTGACACCATGTGACATCTTCTCATTCAGAAGCCAAGCTCTCCAACTATGAGCCAGAGGCCTTTTCCATTCCCATAGTGGGGAGAGATGTGCCTGTGACCTGTTCCCCACTTCCCCGGGTGACATCAAGGATGAGTAATAACACTCACTATCATCATCACCGAGCACTCACAGTGGGACAGGTTCTGAGCTAAGCATCATATAGACAGCGTCCTTTCAATTCCCACAGTCACCCCGTGAGGTAGAGGTTATCCCCATTCTGCTGACATGAAGACTGGGAGTTAAAGCATTGAGGTAATTTTCCCTAGAAGCAAAGATTGCTGGAAAGGAACCAATCCCATTTCCAGAATTCTGCAGTTTAGCTTAAAGCACTGATTTTCAAATCATCTTCCTCCCAACCTCACTATCCTCTACTAGAAACACTCATGCACACAAACACATTTTAACCAGAGCTGTTCTGCTTTTATCTATTTTATGTTTTTATATGTTGGGTTCCAAGCCAGATTTCCTTTTAACACAGGATTCTGCTGGTAAAATAATTTGAAATCCGCTAGCTTAAAGGGAACAGGTTCCCTGTAGCTTTTAAATTTTACCTACATTTCCTCCCGTCCAGAAGGATCTCAGGGCCAGTGGAGCTGGTCTTCGCTGCCTGTGCTTGCCATGCAATATGTGTTCTCCAAGGATGGAGAAAAAGTTAGCCCACTGCAAAATCTGATGTAGTATATTAAGGTCCTCTTTGAAACTCTTCAAAGGCAAGAAGGAGAATTCCTGTAGTTGTGTTTCGTCTACTCTGCCCATGTGCGTGTTTTTGATGTACGAATTAGCTATATTTACAGTACTGCTAATTAGATGTTCATTTCAGTAACAGTTTGTTTGCTCAGTGACCTGAGATGCTTTCTTATAGTGTTGGTTATCTCCTTTTCAAATACATATTTGGAAAGATGGTTTTAAAATTGCCACATCAGTGAATGCATTTGCTGCTTTACTCCCCAAGACAGAATTAATAGTGCTGTATTTTAAAAGCGTTTGCACATTTCATATTCATCGTCCATTTACATTTGTAAAAACAGCCTCCCGGAGACCGACTTTTAGCTTCCATTGAAAGTCTGCTGCTACTGGTTTTAGTGGGTTTGCTTCATGAAAGACCATACCCCTGCCTTCTGTCCCTTCCCCCACCCCCAAAATAATAAAGAAAAAATGCAGAGAGCCAAGGAGATCTGGGCACAGTCTGTCCCTGCCAAACGGGATGACGGGCGTGTTTTGCTTTACTGTTTCAGGACTTCTTGATGGAGACGTTCATCATGTTCAAGGACCTCATAGGGAAGAATGTGTATCCTGGAGACTGGATGGCCATGAGCATGGTTCAGAACAGGTGAGGTGCCGGCCTGTTCCAAACAACCACCCCACGTGGCCCTGGTCCCATCTCGCAAGAGCCAGGCATTATCTGGCAAAGACAGAAATCGCCCTAGAGGGCAGAAGAAGGGGACACATTGAAGAGGCAAAGCCAGAAATCTGTTCCGTGGAAGGGAAAGGGAGACGACCATAAACATTTATTTATATATTAATCATTGTGTCTCTGGACCCAGTCTGAGAATTTCTCTCACACATACAGCCCCAGGCCGCCTCCATCCCTGACCTTTCCGGCCTCTGAAAAGCTGCCCTTGCACCACCTGTGCCTCAGCGCCCAGCCATGTGACAGCATAGATACACCTGCCCACGGTGCTCTGGGGACCAGGCTTAGCGGCTGACAAAGGGGAGGGGAGGTTTGTAAAGGCAGAGAGAAGTCTTTGTCTGTGCATCTCTGCTATGGCACGGGCAGAAAAGTCTGCCCAGCATCGAAATGTGAAGCTGGCTGGCCTTGCCCTGAGTCTCCCTGCCACATAGCACAGGCTCTGAAATGATCAAAGTGCTGGTGGGAACGAGGCCCAGGACACATCATAGGTCTGAGGCAGGCCCTCCCCGGCCCTTATGTCAGAGCCAGCTTCATGGGTCATGTGGCCGGGCATTCGCCCAGAGCCAGGCCCTCAGGAGGGCCCCATGCTTGATTCCATGCTCAGCTATTGCCATCTTGAAAATCTTATTAATTTTTGAGCAAGAGGCCTTGCATTTGCATTTGGCACTGAGCAAAATTATTTTTGTAGTTGGTCGTACTTTATGTCAATGTCCAGTCACCTGGGATTGTGGAAGTAGCCACTTCCTCAACTGCATGTGGGCCTGCTCACTGCTTGCCCACTGGTCCATAGTGTCTTGGAGCTTTACCAAAATATGTGAAGCAGCTGGGAGCTACATCAGGAGTCATTTCAGCTCCACCCTCCCATTTTAGATGCACTCAACTTCTCATCATTATCTACCTTTTCATACCTTTGTGACTTTGCATGAACTGTTTCTACCTGGATGTTTCTCCTTCCTTTTGGACCAGACTCAGCATGGAAGCATCCTTCAAAATCTCCACCATGTAACCCCCCTGTGTGGCTCCTTCTAGAACTCCCTGCTGGTTGGAAAATGGGCCCCCTCCTCTGTGTTTCCATACATCCGCTTGTTATAGCACTGACCCCACTGTACTATAACTAACTCTTCATATGACTGTTTCCCCCACTAGAGAATGAGCTTCTTGAAGGCAAGTGCTACGTCTGATTTTTATCTCTGTGTTTCCAGTTCCTAGGACAAAGCCTAGCATTCAGAAATGTTCTCGATGAACTGTTTATCCATTTTGCATACTTATTGATGAGGACTTCTAAGGAAATTCAATTCAAACCTGCCCAAACCAAAAGAGAGTTTATTGGCTGAGCTAACCGGAAATGCCCAGAGCTTCAGGCACAGATGTATCTAGGCACTCAATATTGTAGGGAATCTCGGTCTCTGCTTCTGCTCTTCTCTCTGTTGACTTCCTACTCAGGCAGAGGATGTCTCTGTGGTGGCGAAAAGTAGGTTTCAGAAGTATCAGATATGTATCCTGTTGGATTAACAACCCCAATAGAAAGAGCCTCTTCCTCAAAAGGCCCAGTAGAAGTGTCCGGTCAGTCCTCAACGGTTCGGCATGGGCACCTGCCCATCCATAAATCTCTGAGGCCAGCAGGATGAAATATGCTGTTTGGTCAGGCTTGGGTCTCATGACCACTTTTAGACCTGGGAGTGTGTGGTCAGTTCTACCCAAACCCCAGAGTATAGGAGCAAGTGGGGAGGCAAGGGGGATAAGTCTCCAAAAGGAAATCTAGGAGTTGTTACCAGAAGGAGGAATGGAGAATGGGCAGGCAAATGGGAGCTCAGAGAGGCTGAAACCCTGAGCAGGCAGCTTCCCCTTCTCAGCCGCTTGCACAGTTGCTGAAGCAAACACGTGCTAATCCATGTGGGAGTGTTTTGCAGGAAAGTCCATCCTGAAATCCCAGCTAGCTACAGGCTTTAGTCTTTTATAGTACAGGCCCCTAGAGATGCCACAATAGTCCTTGTTTCTTTATACAATTAAATTAGAATATCATTTTCTAAGGTACCTAAGAAAGTAGAATTCTCCCCTAGATAGAAACATTTGTATCTCTTAAGGACCTACCTAGTACTTAAGTCTCTACATTTAAAAATATGTTAGAGTCTTAGAAACATAGACTGGGCTTGAGACTCCTTGGTTTTGCTACCACCCCTCTTTCCTAGACCTTCAGTTTCCTGATCTTTAAAATAGGGATAACGATAGTCTTCATTTCATGGGATTTTGTTTTTGTGAGGATGAAATGTTTTACTCTTTAGCACAGTACTTGATACCTAGGAAGAACTCAGTATATGTAGTCTTTTTTTTTTTTAATTGACTTTATTTTTTCTTTTTGGTGTACAGTTCCATGAGTCCCCCCTCCCCTGCTTGCTGTCTGTGTCCATTCGCTGGGTGATCTTCTGTGTCTGTTTCTTGCCTTCTCTTCTCATTTTTCTCCTCTAGGTTTCACTGGGATTCGATCCTAGGGACCTCTGATATGGGAGAGAGGCACCCTGTCACTCGCGCCACCTCAGTTCCTGGTTTTTGGCATGTCTCGCCTTGGCTCTCCCCTGCATCTCTCTTCTGTTGCATCATCATCTTGATGTGTGGCTTGCCACGCACGGGCCTGGCTCGCCACGCGTTTACACAGGCCTGTGGCTTGCTGTGCACGGGCCCAGCTTGCCTGCTTGCCTTTTATTTTTTATTTTTTATTTTCTACCAGGAGGTCCCAGGGATCAAACCTGGGTCCCTCCATATGGTAGATGGATGCCCAACCACTTCAACCACATCTGCTTCCCAGTATATGTAGTCTTAACCTGCTGAATCCAACAAAAAGCCTGGCACTACAAAAGCAATTTTGTAATGTCAACCAGAAAAGATGACTATTTTTCTGCTTTCAGGCACTTAGCTTAGTTTGTAGAATTTCCTTTATCTTCAGGCCATAATCATCCCTTATATTTATGGAGCAATTGAACTTTTCTCACTGTTTTTGCATTTTGGGTGACACTATAATAGCTGACATTTATTAAGTGCCTAAATCCTTCACTGTTCATTTTGTGTGTCTTCATCATCTTCATTTTGTTTATGTGGAAACTGAGGCACAAAATGGATAACTAACTGTTTCATCATTGCCACTTAATTAATGTCCATGCCCTCAACCTCTACTGCTTCGTCCTATAAAGTAATGAGGCTTGTATTAACTGTATTGTACAGATGTGCAACCTGAAGCCCTAAAAGGTGAAATGACTTGCCCAAGGTCATACACAGTAGTAGAAGATTCAAACATAATTTGGGCAAACATAATAAGTACCATGATTTAGCCCAGACCTATATCCCCCCACACCACCATTTTTTCTTCTCCAAAAATATGCAGTTCAACCTCTACTAATTCATATGATGTTATCGGTTACTTTGTACAACTTTCCTTCCTTCTATCCTTCCTTCCTTCCCTCTTTCACTACTTTCTTTTTCTTTCTCTTCTTTCTCTCTTTCTCTCTCTCTCTCTTGCTTGCTTGCTTGCTTTCTCTCTCTTTCTCTTGTCATTATTTATGTGTTATTGCTATTCATTTGTGTTTATAATTTCTCTATTATAGCTTATGACGTGTGATTCATTCCTTATTTATTTACTTGTTTGTTGGAGGAGGGGTGGAGTTTTCCAGATTTGAACAAACAGCTGCATACTGTTTGTGTATGCAAACGTAGTGACATGCCTGCTGCAAGAAATACTTCCTGTTAGTGTATTTTTCTTTTTGGTAAGATGACATTCAGTAAGCTCTGATTTACATGACGTGGCTAAGTTTTAAATGATCAAGCGCTTTGCGATGTTGTAAATTAATAAATTGTGCCTAGGATCCCATCTCTTTTCTTTCCTCTTCCATCTGCAGCTCAAGCTGGGAAGTCAACATTTTGAGAGGGCTTAGGGATTTATACACACCCCTAAAGCCTTTCTAAATGCAATCAACCAACAAATATTTTTATTGAGCACCCCAGACACCAGGGCTCTGGGGAGGAAACAGTCCCCATTAAGCCATGGTCCCAGAACACAGGGGGCAACCGTTTAGCCAGGGAGACAGGAAGTACGCTCACACGGAGATGACCCAGCTCTGCGATCAGAGCCCAGGGGCAGCCCAGAGAAGTTAGGAGGTAGCCTGCCTGGTTTCAAACCCTGCCTCCACCATTTACTAGTTGTATGACCTCAGCCACATTACTTAACCACCCTAGACTCAGTTTTTCTCACCACAAAATGGGGCCAATCAAAATACCTCTCACAAAGCATTTGTATGGGGACTAAATTGAAATAGTATGTATAAGGGGGTTAGAACAGAGATTGGCACATAGCGGACACTCCATACGTGTTAGTTATTATTTTCCTTTTCATGTTCCTATGGTCTGGGGATATCCAAAATATTTCATACAAGAGGCAAATCGTCTACCTTTATCAGTGCTGTAGTTCAAGTTCTAGTATGGTCTCAGGCCCACACCAGCCACATGGTACAGTCATAGTACTTGACGTAGGAAATTGAGCAGGGCTGTGCTCAGCAGCTCATATGGCGGTTCCACCAGCACCCTGACAAGTCAACACCCACTTCCCCTTCTTCCAACTTACCTTCATTTGTATGACCCCTCCCTTCTGTAGTCCCCACCTCCTCCAATCCACATTGCCCTAATTCATACCTAACCCAGATTCTGAGAGCCTGCTGCATCCCTGCCTGGAATCCTGAATTACATGGGAAGTGTCACTTTACTGACAATGAAGGGGAATCTTCTGATTCCCTTTGCCCTCTCAGGGGATGGAGCATTTTGTATGTTGTCAGGAAAGCAGCTTAAAGGCTCTGGGAGAATGGATTTCTTGATGCTCAAAGGAAGGATTAAGAGCTCCCTTCTCCTGAGCAGCCCTTTTATTCCCATCTTCAAGGTTTGACCAGTGGAATCAACTCCATCCCATGACCCACAGGAGGAATTTCCTGGGGGATTCTCACCTGAAAGGACATGGGCCGTTCCTATTTCCTCTTTCATTCACATTATACAATCTGTGGACATGGGTTCGTGCTGTGTTGTCATGCATATCAGAGTACTATCAGCTTTGGACCCTCCTGCTGCAGAGCTAAGAGGTGGCCAGGTATCAATGATAATTATAACAACAACAATTGATATTTATTAATGACTTCTATGTCCAGTGGCCTGGGCTGTGAGCTTCCCGTACAGTACCTCATTGGATCTTCACGCACAGCTTATTGTACAACTAGGAAAACTGAGATAGAGATCGGACAACCAGCCCAAGGTCAAGGCACTGAATCGTGGCTGGCGAGTGGGAATCTGACCCAGTGGCTGGCGCCGGCACCTGCAGGAGTCTGGGTGACTTCTGCTTCCTCAGGGAGTCATCTGCTTATGCCCCTACTCAGGTCCCTCTCTTTGGGTCCTCTCTGCTCCTGTCCTCTTGGAGCCTGTGGCATTCTCTCTGGTCACCCTGCTTTTGGACTGCCTAAAAGGATTTGCTATGCTACTGTCCAGCCTCGGGTGTTCCCAAGGGCAGCAGTTTTGCGTCGGTCCTCTCGTGGGCTGCCGGCCAGCCCATCGAGATCTGCCTGGAGCCACGTGCCGGTCCCAAGCCCAGTCAGCTGTGGTCAGGGCAGCAGGACGATACGGAACAAAGTGTCAACCTCCCCGCCTGCCTCAGAAGGGACTCTGTGCATGGTGGGCACGAGTAGGAGCATGTCCCGTTGCAATTCATCAGGAGGATATTCTGGTTAATGGCAAAGGCTTTAGAGAAAGACAAACCTGAGGTAGGTCCAGATTCTGCCACCTGTTCGCTTTGTGAATGTGGGGAGATTATTTGACCTTTCCAAGGCTCGCTTTCCTCCTCTGTTAAATGGGCAGAGCATTAGTACCTATCTCAGTTTGTAGAATTAAATGAAGTAATGTCCATAGAGCCCTTAGCACAGGGCATATAAATGATAGCTCTCCTGACCTCTATCATTGCTGTTATTAATAAACTAAGTGTACAGCTTGGATTGAACAGCATTGTAGAGATTTCCTTGTGGACAGAAGGGGTTAGGTATCTAGGTTCTGCAGGCAGCAAAACTTCGTTGTAATCCTGGGTCTATGTGTACTAAATGTTGGGAAAGTTACCTAAACTCCATCTCTAAATGGAGACAATGTCAGAGTCAGAGAGTTAATGAATGAACTGAAAAAAGAAAGAGAGAGAGAAAGAAAGAAAGGAGGAAAGAAAGAGGATGGAAGGCACGCAGGAAGGAAGGAAGCACAGAGCCTGGCACATATTCAGCTCCTGCTAACTGTGGCTGGGATTGTGGTTCTTACATAGTCTGCTAAACATCACAGCTGAGATGCAGGAAGGGTTAGGCTGAGATTTGATAATGAACTTTGCTTTCAACAATGCAAGTTCATTGTTAGTGGCAGAAAGAGTTGAGTGTATTTTCACATGTGAGTGCTTAGATTTTAAGCAAAATCATTTAAACAAAGGAAGAGAAAGAAGAAAAGGGGGTTCAAAGAGGAAAGAAAAAAAGGCCTGTCTTTCCAAATTCAAACATGGGAAATCAAAGTTAAGCGATGTTATAATTCTCAGAGAGTGGTTGTGGAAGGCTCTCGAGAAAGGGAGGAAGCTTTTTACACCCCCCCCCCACATTCCCTACCCACCACCAATCCCCACCATCAGCATAGGTGGCTCATCCATTCTTGGCCATTGGCCCTGCCTTTCAGAGCCAGAGACAGCTTTAGGCTGACAACCAAAATAATGACTGTTACTGGAACTCCTGATAGCTTTGTTCCTGCTGAGAATGTGTAAAACCCCTCATTTTGGTATCGTATTACAGATTCCAAGATGTTTGTACATAATATGACAGCCACTCAATGCATTGCCATCTGGGGAATCAGATAACTAATCTTTAAGGGGAAAATATAGATATTTTTTCAAAGGCGTATTAGCAGATGACAGAATAGCAAAACCAAAGACATCGTGACAGCTTGATGGGGTGGCAGATTTTGTGGGATTTTTATTTCTGCCTTCATAGGGAGCTGCTTGCCTCAAAACTGCTTGCTGACTGCTCTTTTACCTCTGTGTGTCCATTTTGCTTTTGGCTCTCGCACTTGCCTTTGGAAGAAAAATGAAGCAATCTTACCAGCTATAGCTACCCCGGTACTGATGTCATTGTGTGTCAGGCACCGTGCTCAGCACTTGCCATGCATTTGCCCATCACACCTTGCAGGAACCCTGTGAAAGGGGTTCCATTACAGTTTTGTCACAAGTGAGGAGACTGAGACTATGGAGGTGGATGTTAACTTGCTCCAAATCAACACAGCTGGGAAAAGGCAAAGGCAGAAATCTCATTTGTGTGTGTGCATGCTTGCATGTGTGTTTGTGCCCAAGTCTTGTGATCCCAATACAAAGATGAACTGCCTTCTTTGTTCAACATGCTTTTCAGTGGTATTGAAGACCTGGCCCAGAGCCCCCAATGGGCAATGCCCAATGTAGCAGATGCTAGAGGCACCCTTTCCACACTCTTGGCCCACCCAAAGTGTACCTATGGTTTCAATAGGCATTTCCTGTGCATCCTGGGGGTTTCCCACCTCTGCCTTTTTCTGGGCTGTCTCTTGCTGCAGGAGAGTGCTCAATCCACCTGCAGGGCAAGCTGAAGGACCACATAGGTGATGCCTGTAGGAGCAACTTTCAATGAGTGAGAGGCTGGATAAGTAGCCCAGCTTCCTTGCCCCTGGGAGGGGACACTTCTTAGCTGTATTCTATACAGTCTCTCAGAAGTTCCTGAGCAGAATTCAACCTGAATCATTGCCCAATAAGCTTCTCATCAACAATTCCTTGATTGGTTTTCCATCATGTATTGGTCAGGGTTCTCTAGGGAAACAGAACCAACAGGAAATAGCTGAACATATTATGAGATTTTTTATAAGAATAGTCTCATGTGACTGTGGGGATGGGCAAGTCCAAACTTCTCAGGGCAGGCTGTGAGCTGGGAACTTGGATGAAAGTTTCAATGAATTCCCCAGGAGAAGCCTTCAACTGATTGGACAAGACTGCTCTCATTGTTGAAGTCGCTCTCCTCTGTTGATTGTAGCTGTAATCAGCCATAGATGCAATCAACTTACCGATTACTTAAGTCCACAAAATGTCCTCACAGTAACAATCAGACTACTGCTTGCTTGACCAACCAACTGGGCACCATAACCTGGCCAAGTTGACACATGAACTTAACCATCACACTGCATTTCCCAGGTAGGCCAAATAGATGTTTTCACCAGACTACCCACTCCTTCGATAAATGGTTATTAATTGCCACTGTTAATAAAACAAAATGACAGAGAGTGGTATGGGTAAGATCTGGCCCCTGCCCTCTAAGATTTTACAAACACACATGCACACACAATGGAGACTTGCTCCAGTTGGACACATGACATTTAGGAGGCTACTGCAAAACTCCAGGAGAGAAATGATGGTGGCTTGGGTCAGTTTGGTGGCAGGAGGGTAATGAGAAGTACTCAAATACTGGATATATTTTGAAAGTAGAGCTGATAGGATTTGCTGACAGACCAGGTGTTGGATGTGCAAGAGAAAAGTCAAGGATGATAACAAAGTTGTTTTTCTT
This sequence comes from Cabassous unicinctus, assembly GCA_029593785.1. Lineage (NCBI taxonomy): Eukaryota > Metazoa > Chordata > Mammalia > Cingulata > Chlamyphoridae > Cabassous > Cabassous unicinctus. The sequence continues at coordinate 9,819 of JAQZBX010042095.1, read as the reverse complement.
TCTTTCTTTTTATTCTGAGCAATTGGAAGAATGGAGTTGCCCTTAATTGAGATGGGAAGACTAGAGAAAGAATTATTTGGTGGTGGGGGTAGTTTATTGGTAATTTAGCTTTTGACATATTAAGCTTGAGATGCCTCTCAGTCACATGGGGATATAGATCAGAGAGCAGGAATACAAGCTGGAGTTCAGGGCGGAGGTTGCGGTGGAGACGTAAATTCGGAAGTCAATGGCATTTAGATGGGAGAATCGATGAGATCACAGAGGGAGCCTCTGATCCCAAGGAAAGTACAGTCTAATGGAGGAGACAGACATTATTGAGTCACTCAAATAAATCATCCTAGACTGTGATGAATGCTAGGAAGGGAAATTGCAATGAGTATCCTTTGAGGGACACAAAGGTTCGGGAGACCCTGCTCTAAAAAGCTCACAGTCTAGAAGAGGAGATTCGGCTGCACACAGATAGCTAGACTAAAAAGTGTGGTAGGAGGATGGTGCAGCAAAAGATCTCAGAGATCGAGAGGTGGTGGAAATCCCCACGGTTGAGGGAAGCTGGAAGACTGCAGGAAGGCGGCAGCTTTGGACCTAGACCATGAAGGCTAGGGGGAGGTTAGAAGGAGAAGGACTTTCTATACAAAGAACAAACAGGGTCGTGTACTTGGGAAACAACCAGAACCATAATAGCAAGAAATGAGCCTGGAAAGGAGAGTTGGGATCCAATCGTGGAGGGCTTTGATGGTCAAGAGGAAGGATTTGGACTTATTCTGTGGACAGTGGGGGCAGGGTGGCATCATCGAAGTAGGTGGTTGACAACAGTGAGGCTGTTTTACCTCTTAAGGTGAAGGCGCACTAGATAGGAGGCTGCAAGCCTGGTTAGTAGGGCTTGGCGGTGAGGAAGGAGAGGAAGAGAAGGATGGGAAGGCATTTAATAAGGAACACAATTTAACCACAGATACCAAGATGTTGAATGTGCGTAACGTTTGACCAGTATTACCACTTGGAGAGAAATCTGGGGAAAAGGATGTATATAAAAAGCACAAAGTTTATGTAGAAGGGTGATCACTAGAAAATTGTTGATAACAGAAAAAGCTGAGAAACAACATAAAGATCCATCAATAAGAACTGATTGATAGGGTTACCTCCATACAATGGAACACTCTTCAGTGATTAAAAAGGTGATGTTTATCTGTATTCACTGGCATGGAAGGAATGCCACAGTTAGTTGTTGAGTACAAGAGGCAGTGTGTGAAACAGCATTTATTGTCTGACCCCATTTATCAAAATGATATCTTTAAAATATCATCCGTGCATATATATCTGAGCATTATGTTCATCAAAATGTCAATGATGGTTTTCTCTGGATGATGGGATTGGAAGGTGTGTTGTTTGTTTTGGGAGGGGGCAATTTATATTTTTCTGGATGGCGTGAATTTCTTGCCATAAGCCTGTATGTAATATTTTTAAAAAGCAGATGATAAAAACACTGATAAAAATTTTCAAAAGGAAGTCAGACAGCTCTTGAATTCTTGCAAGGCCAACATGGCCCCGAGTCTGGAGTGTAAGCAGGTGTTAATGTGGGTGAGCTGACCTTCCCAATCAGCATTTGGTCTTTGAGTCCCACTCTAAGACAGGGAGAGGGAACTTTCGACTGGAGCACGACAGAGGGGTGCATGAGGCAGCATGCACAGATGGCTGCGTGACCTTCTCTCCTCTTCCAGGGTCTTCCTGAGAGCTATCAACAAGTTCGCAGAAACCATGAACCAGAAGTTCCTGGAACACACGAACTTTGAGTTCCAGGTGAGTGTGGGGTTCCCTCTGGCAGGCTGCCCTGGCCTGTAGGGCCAGCCACTCCGTCACACAGCTCCCGCAGCCCGGGCCAGCTGTGCCGCAGCCTCTGGGGGTTTACGCAGAGGGGTGGGGGCAGGGAGGGAAGGGTTCGGGATTTGGTGCCACCACTCAGCCCTCCATTAAATAGTCATTAACTAAGCAGCATATGCAAATGTGATTGAGTAATGGATCTTGTGCTGAAGAGGAGACTTGCATTCATTCATTGTCAGAGTGGGTGCCACCTTTTAAAAAATGAACCACATTTACTTACTTTTCTATTCACTGGAGCCTAGAAACGCAACCACTCATAGACACTGAGAAATGATTTACAATAAAACTCCTAAGAACATCTCTGTGGCTACCTGATTCCTCCAAAAGTCACTTTCAGTGCTGAGCCAAGACGCGAGGCCTCTGTGGGAATAGGGGCACGTGGAGGGACACATCCCCTGAAAGTCTAGGTCCAAGAAGAACCAACCTTTCAAGGGCTTGTGGGGAAGCCCAGACTGCTAACCCTGGCTGGAGCTATGAGAGAACCCCGAAGCCGAGCTCAGCCTCCCCCATGCAGGGCAGCCTCAGAGGGGCAGGATGCAGAACTGAAAGTACCTCGGTTTTGTCTGCCTGCTTGTCTGAGGTGTTCAGCTGCCGTCTGGACTCTGGCCTCTGACCACTGAGCAACCTCAGGCGAGGTCTGTTGTATAGCCACGCCTCAGTTGACTTATCTGTAAAATGCTAACCACACCTCTCCATTCCACTCCAGAGGGTTATTCCAGACCTGGAACATGCCAAGGTGCTGGTTGGGACAATTCACCAGTGTCCATTCAAATGCTTCCTCCTTAAAGAGGCCTTCCCTGACTCCTCTCTCTGCCATTGTCATTTCGCGTCCTCCCATTTCCTTGTTGCAATCTCTCCATAGCACCAACTGCTATCTGAAATTATCTTCCTCATTTATCTATACATACGCATTCCGCTTTTCTCTTTCCTCCAGTAGAATGTAAGTTTCACGAGTGCAGAGACCCTGTGCTCACTGAGTCTTCCCTGTGGCCAGCACCTAATAGGTTTCCTTGGGGCCGCTTCCTAGTAGCTCTCCACGGGGCGGTGAAGTTCGACACTTGTACTGAAAGGATGAGCGTTAGCTTTGAACAAGATCCAATGCACTACAGCGCATTCAAATCAGCCACTGATTTGTAGTAACACGGATGATAAAGAGTAGCTGCCACTGATTGACGGCTTAGCTGTGCCCGAGCTCACCGGGGGCGTTTTATGGGCATTGACTTTCTCAATCCTTACAGTGGCCCTATGGGATAGCTGCTGCTGCTATTGCTATTAATATCTCTGCTCTAAGAATGCAGAAAGTAAGACCCAGACAGGTGAAGTAGATAACGTGAAGTCACACAGTGCGTCAGCACAGAGTTGGGACAGCCAGCACAGGGTGGTGGCTGACGCCCGAGCACGTACAGACAGCCACACGCACGGTCTCGTTGCTGCCCTGGGCTGACCTGCTGGGCAGGGTCCAGGCTAGAGTTTCTCCCTGCCTTATAAATCTTTGATATGTCTCTTTGCCTCTTTTGAATCAGGGATGCATTTTTATCCTTTTCCAAATGTGGCCCAGATGCCTTCAGGCTCCAGCTACAGGTGTTTAGGGAAGTTAATAAGGCTATTGCTTTTTGGAGAGGCACCCAGGGGTCAGCAGCGAGGTTATGTTTGGACCATAAAACTGCAGGCTGGTCTGTTCATCTCTTTCTGTGGGCATAGACAATTACAGCCTTGGACCTGCTTTCCCGGCTTCTGCCCTCCTTCATGGTCTTAGAGGGTCCCTTTCCAGGCTCAGCTCCTTCATTCCATTCTTTTAGGCACTAACCTATTTTTCTGAAAGAAAATCTGCCGCCGAGAGATGCGCAGAGAAGCTAGAGTTTCATATATGGAAAGTTTGAGCTTATGAGCTGTGTGACCTTAGGCAAATTACTTCACCTCTCTGTGCTTTAATTCCCTCATCATTAAATTAAGATACTAATAGTACATATCTCATTGGATTGTTGTGACGATTAAGTAAACTAATTCATGTAAAGCACTTAGAACAATGCCTGGAACATGGTAGCCATTTAATACATGTCAGCTCTTATTAAAATTATCATCATGGTTATTATTTTTGCTATTATTAGCACCATGGCTCTGAATATGACAGAGCTGAGAACTCATACGTCAGTCCTCGGTAAAGAGGACAGTAGGGAAGCATCTTTCTGGTCACCGAAGCATTGCCTGAGGCTATCACACCCACAAGATTCTGTAAAACGGGCATGTGGCTAACATTACGAAATAAAATGTCTACTTTTGAAATGAGACTTCCACAGATATTTATTTAAGAGTACCCAGCCACAGCATCATTTTTCAACCTTATCTTTGTTCTCCGACTTTCTCTTCATCCAGTGTGAAAATGGCTTCATTCTCTGTACCCTGCCTGGAACACACTTTTTTTCCTTCTTACGGTTTCATTAATTATGCATTTACTATCAGCAGGAACAGCATCCATCACTGAGCGCTGCTGGCCTTGGCAGCCGCTATCCAGAGGAGGGGAGGCACAGTGAGATGATCCCCAATATCATTTCCGGAAGTGTGGTTTCATGATTCCAAGGGCAGAAAGCAAGAAGCTCTGTGGGTGCCACTCTGTCACTGGCAAGACCTGGGAATGACAAAAATGATGTTTTCTGCCTCAGGGCTAAAATGATTTGCATTCCTGGGCCTCTTCAGGATGCTGGACATTGGTGTTGAGCTTCTACTTGCGTGGGCAGAGAAGAGCAAGAGAGGATTTTCAATGCAAGTAAACAAGGATTTTTGTTCACTAGCAATCCTTACAGGTCCAAACTATTGCCATATGCTTTGGGGAATTCAGAAAACAAGCAGAACCCTTCTGCTGGCCTCGAAGATCTTGGGGTCTTGAGAGAAGGCTGTGAATCTATTATCTAGCATCCAAGCTTTGTACACTGTGAATTCAGTTTTGAAGCGGTGACTAGCCTTTATTAGGCATCTACTTAAGGCACTTGGAGCTTCATCACAGCCCTGTTAGGTTGGGGTAGACCCATTTTGCCTGTAAATAAACTGAGCTTCTGGAAATGATTAACTTTTCTCTTAAGGCCGCCTGATCCTAAGTGGGGACACTGGAACTCATCCCTAGACCTGTCTTCAAAGCCTGAGCTCTTTCCACTCTTCTGCACTGTCTCTTGGAAACAGGGTGCTGTTAAATTCCAGGGGACAGCTCTTCCTAGCTCCGGAAGCGCTGCCTGCCCTTGCCATTTCTTACTGACACTGGAGAGAGAGCTCTAAGATGGGTTCTGACTGGCTGCAGGATTAGAATCTCCTCGTTGGGTCCTTTGATTGGCTCTGGAATCAGTGGTTACACTTAGGAAATGCTGATTGGCTCTGGGAAAATTGTTTCTGTCCTTGGCAGCTCTCTGATTGGTGCTGAGATCATTCTATTTACTTGGGAAGCTCTAATTGGCTCTGGGTGTGCTAATTCCAGCCTAGACCTTGGGGCACTTCTGGAGCAACTACTGTAGTATCTTGGGATCATTTTTAAGCCTGCACTGGAGACTCTGTGAGATAAAAAGCTTCCAGAATATTCCTAGCCATTGGAGGAGGAATGAGGGCAAGCTTGGTCTTTATAATGGGAAATGTAACCAGTGACTGCAAAAAAGATGAGAGACAGATGCACACAGAGGGAACAGTCATTGCAGCTCTGAAGTAGCCCACAGTGCCCCTATCCCCACCCCCTGCAGAGGATCATGTTGGGATGGCACAAGAGGCAGAAAGATGGACATATCCTTGGGGACTGCTTCCCTGGCCCTGCCTGCTTCTGACAACCCCAGGCCTGATACTCCTAATCTAAGTCCCTACCTGGAACCTTCTACTCTCAGAGTCAACAGCATCCCAGAATGGAGGGGGCTGCTGGAGGAGGAGGGCCAACTGACTGCATTTCAACTATGCCATGCACTGAGTCTTTACTGGTAAATAATAATTCAAGGCCTTTGTGAAACAATCTTGTAGACTTAGGAATCATTGAGCTCTCTGCTGCAAAGATGTTGCGATATCAGATGAACCAGTGGAAACTTTAACCAGCAATGAAGGCTAAAAGAAGTCAAGAAAGGAGAAAAGCCATTTTAGCAGAAAAGCAGGTAGTTAAGAACACAAGTTCTGAAATAACATAAACTTGGGTTCAAATGCCAACTTTGCTGTTTTGTAGCGGTGTGACTTTGGGCGAGTTCTTTACACTCTGGGTCTGTTTCCTGATCTCCAAAATGGGGAGAATAACAACACAAATCTCATTGTTTCTTGGGATGGTTAAACAAGGATGTATGCAGATTGCTTGGCTCACTAATGAACTCATTCAACAAATATTCACTAAGCACCAGCTATGTGTCAGGCATGACAGTAGATGTTGGATATACAATAGTGAATTAAAAGATGAGGTTCTTAACTTCATCCAGTAGAGGAAAGAGAAAATAAATTAATTTTGTTTAAAATATGTCACAAATGCTGTGAACAGGACGCAATAAGGGTGAGTAACGTGGGGGCCTATTTTTGTCTGGGTGAATTAGGGAGGTTTCCCAGGAAGTGATGTTTGAGCTGAGATGGCAAAACCGAGTAGGTGTTAACAAGGCAGCAATTTTCTCATTTGGTCCTTATAACCACCCTCTTTAGAAGGATACTATTATCATCATTTTCCAGATGAGGAAACTGAGGCTCAGAATACTGGAGCTGGTAATTGGATCAGAACACTGGAAAGCAAAACAGACAACAATGACCACAGACAACAAAATCTGCATATACCCTGTGACTTAGCCATTCTAACTCTAGGAATTCCAACTCTAGCTGTTCATGCATAAAGATGTATAAACAAGGATATTGATTACAGAACTGTTGCTAGAGGAAAAAAAAGCTGGAGTCAAGCTAACTGTCTATAAATAGGGAATTGGTTAAAATTAAAGTGCATCCTTATAGCAGAATTCCATGCAGCAATAAAAGAGAATGAAGCAGATCTGTATATGCTAATAGGGAAGGATTTGCAAGATATATTGGTGAGAGAAAAAAGCAAAGTACTGGACTTTAAAAAAAAAAAAAAAGATGTCTATGCATACATTTGTCAATGCATAAAAAATTTCTGGGAGTTTAACCAAGAAATTGTTAACAGTATTTTCTTTTGGAGAATTAGACTGGAGTCCAAGGTAGGATGGAAAATAACTTTTTATTAAATAATCTTTTCTACCATTTAATTTATTTTTACCCTGTGTATATTACTTTTATAAACTTTTGAAATTAATTAAAAATAACTAAATTCTAGTCATATCCACTATCACAATGGCTTTGAGTAGTCATTTAACTTACCTGGACCTCACTGTTTACGTCTGTGAAAGGAAGTGGGACCAGATGACCCTTTTCCCAGGGAAAAGAGACCCGGTATGGTTTGCTAAAGCCCCTGGGGCTCCTATAAGCCGGCTGAGCTGGGCATCTAGCAGGAAAACCAGCAGGCAGTTTGGGGCAGGGAGGAAAGAAAAATCTGGGACCTTTTGAAATAACTGACAACCGTGTGTCAGTCAATGAATATTCAAGTATTCAAGCCATTGTATTGGGTATGGCATTAGGGATACAAATAAATAGAGCAGACCTCTTGGACTTGTGGAGCTCACTGCTGGAGAAAACGAAGCAGACAAACACTCTACGATTAGCGCCCCCACTGCCGCCACCACTACTCATTTACTAAGCACTTGGCATGTGCCGACCACTGTAAGGGATGCTTTCATGCTTGAATGATTCTATCCAGCACTTACAACCATCTTTTATTGTAGGGACTATTATTTTTCCCGTTTCACAGTTGAGGATTATGAGGCTCAGAAAAGTCAAGTATGCTAGCTGAAGGTGACCCAGCTCATAAGTAATAGAACTGGTATTCAGACCCTGGGCTGAAAGCGCCAAAAATTGTGCTCTTAACCACTAGACTATACTGTCATGGAGATGTGAATGGAACCCAAGGCCAGATGTGAAAGAGTGGACCCAAACCTGTGGTTGCACACAGTTAAGTGCTTCCTAAATTAGGAAAGGATGGCGCAGACCTTTGTGGTCTGTGGTCTGGGAAGGCTCCCTGAAAGAAGTAGGTCTTGAACTGGGCTTTGATAGAAAATAGGACTTGGATGCTTCAGGTGTCCAAACCACTGCGAGCAAAACCAGAGTCCAAAATGCTCTTGCTATAGCTCTGAGCAGAGAGTCTCTCTGGAACGGGGCAGTTCCTTGAGGGAGAAAACACTGGAGTCCAAGAAGATTGTAGAGCTTGCACAAGGGCTTAAAAGCCAAGTTAATGCATTTGGCCCTGATCCTTTGGAAACAAGGGTCGAGGAAGGTTTGGGGCAGGGGCATTGTGAGTGCTCAGAAATATCTACCTGTGGCCCCTGCTCCCCTCTCACAGTATTGCACAGAGCCCATGGCCACGACAACCTCCCTTCAGTTCCAAAAGATATTCCCCTATTGTACCCCAGGGACAAAACTGAGTGAGGGGCTAAGTTGAGCCATTTCTGAGCTACTAAAGACACAGCTGTGGTCTCATGGTCCACAAAGACCTTCCAAGAGGGAAGTCAAAAGAAAATCAGGACCACTCCTAGGTACATACCCAAGGGAACTGAAAACATAGGATCACACAAAAACTTGTTTGTGTCTGTTTGTAGTAGCATAATTCATAATAGCCAAAAGGTAGAAACAGCCCAAATATCCATCAAGGGAAGAATGGCTAAACAAAATGTGATATAACCATACAATGGAATATTATTTAGTCATTAAAAGGAATTAAGTTCTGATGCATGCTACAGCATGGATGAACTTTGGAAACGTGATGCTGAGAAGCCAGACACAAAAAGACACATATTGCTATGATTTCATTTATATAAAAAGTCCAGAATAGGCAAATCCATAGAGACAGAAAGTAGATTATTGGTTGCCGGGGTTATGAGAAGAGGGCAATGGGGAGGGGCTGCTAATAGGTATGGGTTTTCTTTTGGGGAGAAGAAAAAGTTCTAGAATGAGTGGCAATGTTGCACACCTTGTGAAAATACTAAAAACCATTGGATTATACACTTTTAACAGATAAATGTAATGGTATGTGAAATTTATATCTCAATTAAAAAGAAAAGAAGGAATGGGTGACAGAGAAAACACATTTTTGAAGGACAAAGGTATGGAAGAGGTACTAGATTTGGCAAGTCTTAGATGTTCTCAAATGAATGGGGATGCATTTCTGGAATTATTCTCAGAAGTAACAGCAATTCAACTGTATCAGATTTCCATTTCCTATTGTGCCCGGATTACTCTTATTCTACCCCTGAAAATCAGAAATTTCTCACCTTAAAAGCAATCCTTTTTACGTCCTGTGTTTCTCTCTTTCCCTGGCTTTCTGTTTCATATCTTGGTTTGAACGTGCGTGAGTCAGTGTGAGCTTTGGTCTTAATCAAGCCAAAGCAGCACATTTTCCCGGTGAGACCCTGGAGAACCTGCTAAGTCACCAGGGGCCAAGGAGATTCATCTGGCTAGTGAGGCCAGGAGGAAAACAGACTGAGTGGGCGGGAGACCTGCACTGTATGTTGGATAAGCAAGGTTACTACCGAAACAAAAGGCTTGGGACTTGATTCTAAGCGTTGTGTGAACGCTTGGGAGGACTTTGAGGAAGGGAGTGGCATGATCCGACTTTTTTTAAAAAGATCACGGGAATCCCTGTAATTTTTGTGTAACATCTATGTAATCTAAGCATCTTTTAAAATATATGTGAAAAATTAAAAAAAAATAGTAGTACTAATTAAAAAAAAAAAAAGAGCATTCTTGGAGCGGATGTGGCTCAAGTGGTTGAGCTCCTGCTTCCCACATGGGAGGTCCTGGGTTCAGTTCCCAGTGCCTCCTAAAAACAAAAAAGAACAAACAACTGGCAAACAAATGAAATAACCAAAATAACCAACTCAGGGGAGC
>JAQZBX010042094.1:0-22125 GCA_029593785.1 Cabassous unicinctus | reverse complement strand
AGGCCCCGGGTTCGCTTCCCGGCGCCTCCTTGTGAGGGCAGGCCGGCTCGCACGGTGCCCTGGGCTGATGCGGCAAGACCTCACAGCAAGGGGGAGATAAGCAGACACAGAGAAGACACGCAGTGAATGGACACAGCAAGCACAAGCAGCAAGGGGGGGATAAATAAATAAAATAAATAAATCTTTAAAAAAAAAAAAATAAAATAAAATCAAGTGGGGAAGCGGGAGGTAGGTTGGGTATGTGGGAGTCTTTAGTATTCCGTGTAAGACTCTGCTGTGACCTAAAACTTCTTTGAAAATTAAATGAAAATTTGGGAGATACTAGGGAATGAGAGGGGCAAGGTGTCATGGTACACTGGACATCTGATAATGCAGTGATAAAAGGAAAAATGATAATTTAAAAAAAAAAGATTTTTTCCCCATTTTTTTGAATGTCCCAATCCACTAATTATATTTTATTTTTAGTTTTGTTTCTTTTTTTTTTCTTCTGAGCTTCCTTGTACTTATCTCTTGCATTTAAGCTTATCATTATTATTTCTTTTTCCTATTAATAATATTTCATTATTATATGGGCTTCATGTTCAGGGAATGTTTGGATCACAGAAGGGTTACAATGTGGGCTGTAAAAGTTCACTGGTGGGGGGGTGTCTGGGATGTGGGATTCAGGGTAGTAAGTTCATCTGAATATACATGAAAGATATATAAAATTGTTCAAATTATCTAGTGAAGGGGCATGGTCACAGAGGGAAGACAATAACTGAATAAATGAGGGAATCTGAATTTCCAGCCTGGAGAACTCTGCCACATTCTCCAAGGGAGCAGCATCAGTCCTCTGAGTGCAGAAGAAGTGTCTGGCAAAAGAGTATGGCCCCCTGATGGGTTCTGGTTATTGAGGACCAGCCTTATGAGTCTTTGCTCATGTAATTGAAACTTGGCCTACTGTTATGGGGTGCCTAAGGGTTGCCATCTGAGAGCCTCCTTGTTGCTCAAATGTGGCCTCTCTCTAAGCCAAACTCAGCATTTGAATGCATTACCTTCCTTCCAACGTGGGATATGACTCCTGGGGATGAGCCTCCCTAGCAACGAGGGACTAATAACAAGTGCCAACGTGCAAAATGATTGGGAAATAAAACTTGAATAAAAGGGGGGAATAGTAAAGAGAAATGAGTTTATGTGGCTAAGAGACTTCAAAGAGAGTCAGGAGGTCATCCCAGAGGTAATGCTTATGCATACCTCAGTAGGATCTCATAGAACACCAAAGTGGATATCACCCCATACAGAAGGGCTCCTGAGGGCTCTGGAGACACCCAGGTCCTATATAAGTGGGGATAGCCCCAGAGATTGATGCCTTATTATTGTGCTCCTCTTTGGAATCTGTGCTCCTGAGAGTGACAGAGTCAGACTCAAATAAGTCTTCCCTGCACATGATCCATCAGTCCCTTCTATTCAAACCTATATGTGATGCTTGAGTTTTTAGATGTACCTCCAGAGACTGGAGCCTCTGGCCTACCTATATGCCAGCTGTGCCTGCAATCTCAGTGCAGCTGCAACCTCTACCCTATAGCTCAATGGACTCATCCAAGTCACCTGGTGAGGAGACGACTATGGGCAACGGCCATTCCAGGGAATGGAGAGGGCCTGCAGCTGCAGGCAGGATAATCCCATCCACCATATCCATGGAATATAAACCTTCTCTCACTTGGAGGTGGAGTGGACATCACCATCCCCAAACCCCAAGGATTGGGGGAAGAGCTATGTACTAGAATGGACTTGGTGGTGTTCTGTCATATATTGTGATTCAAGCAATGGAAGAAATTGTAACAGTGAGATGGAGACAGTGGCCACTGGACATTTTCGTGGCTGGAAGGGGAGAGGCAGTTGAAATACAGGGGCTTTTTTGGGACTAGTGGGTTGTCATGAGTGGCATTGTGGCAACAGATGTAGGCCATTTTACATCAGCATATACCACGCAGAACTGTGTGGGAGAGAGGGTGGTCTATTATGTGAAATGTGGTCTATGCTTGGTGGCAAAACCCCAGGATGTGTATATCCATTGTGGGTGATGTCCCACACTGATGAAGGATGTTGGTGTGGGATGTTGTGGGATGTGTGGGAAGTGGGGAACATGGGAATCCTTGTAATTTCTGAGTAATAATTAGGCAATCTAAGCACCTTTAAAAAATATATATATATATATAATAACATTTATGTAAGAAAATACACATATATGCATAGGTATTTAGATATCATTTTACAAATATTAATATGTACTGTAAAAAATCTTGATTTTTATGAACAAAAAAAAAAAGCTTTTAGGTACAAATCATATCTCACAGAACATGAAAAGACTCATAGTGGACAAAAAAAAATGAATGTAAAGAATGCAGAATAACCTTCAGCGAAAAGAAATAGTTCATTAAACATCAGAGAATTCATTCTGGAGAAAAGGCCTATATATGCAATGAATGTGGAAAAGACTTCAACCAGAAGGAAAGCCTCGTTAAGCATCTGAGAATACTTACTGGTGAGAAACCCTATGAATGTGATGGATGTGGGAAAGCTTTCATTCAGAAATTGAGCCTCATTACACACCAGAGAAGACAAACTGGAGAGAAACCCTATGTAGCTAAGGAATGTAGGAAAGCCTTCAGTAGCAAATCTAATCTCACTGACCATGAGAAAATTCATTGTGGAGGGAAACCCCATATATGCAAGGAATGTGGAATAGCCTTCAGCCAGAGGCAGAATCTCATTAAATATTCCAACATTCAAACTGGGAGAGAAACCCTGTGAATGGAATGAATGTGAATCTCCAAAGGATCTCCACCTCAAGTCTGTGCAACTTGTTGCCAACCTTTTAAGGAATCAGCTGTGACTGTAAAATTCAGGATGTCTTTCTCCTCTTGGAAATGTGCACTTGCAGGTTGTACTGAGATCTGCTTCCTCCCACATCTTCTTCCACACTCGTCTGTATTCAATTTGTTATCACTAATTTATGCATCTGAACACGAGATTTCTCTTAGTTAATGGAAAATGGGCTTTCCACTTATTTCCAATTTTCCTGGCTGTTTTCACTGGTTCTTCAATCCATTACATTCTGGGTAAGTATTTAAAAATTACCATTTTAAAAATAATGCTGCCCATTATTGTAGCCTTTTTTATAAGGCACCACATCCATTAATATTCTTTCAGTTTCTTCACCTGATTGTGATGTGTATTCAAGTTTAACTGCCACTGAACTACAGTAGCCTGCTTTCTACCTAACTCAAATTTTCCTTATTATTTTAAATCAGAAATGATCCTTTCATTATTAGACAATATACTTCTAATCGCAAGAGTTTTAAAAAGTTAGAAAATTTATTTATATTCTTAACTGGTACTACAATATTTTTCTCATATGTGATAGGGTGTGGGATGGAGGATACTAGAAAATGCATGTATTTACAAACAGGAATGTCTACCCCAAAGAATCTGCCAAAGTAGATAACTCTATGGAAGCAGGAATGGTGTTTGAGGCTAGAGAAGGAATTTTGCTCTTTGTCATAACAGACATAAATTATTTTTGTACTCTTTGAACAGATAATTTATACTTTAAAATAAATTATGAAAATAGTACACAGTGAAATCATACAAAGTGGTTGATTTGAAGATATTGATTTGTATCTGCAACATTCCTGGGGGGCACTTCCCCACACCCTTTACAAATACAACCACCCATAAAGGAAAAATGCTTACTCCCCTCAGCCCCTTCCCCAGATTCCTGGACTGGTGGAGGACTCCCTCAGCAAGAGTGAGAACGAAGTATCAGGAGCATGGATGTGTGTGAAGGTCACACTGCTCTCTATATGTGTGCAGTTAGGGGGCTGTAAGCACCACAGGAGAAGATGCACTTCCCGCTGCTTACACCCCAGTAAAGATCCGCTAGAGTGACTCACATCACTAACTGGGACTGAGCAGGACGTTCTCCTTGTTCTCCTTTGCAGATCCAGAACCTGTGATGATGGTTTTCATTGGGGTTCAGAGAGTTTTGTTCCAAAACAAGACATTCCCTCTCTGCCTTGGGGAAACTGCAGTGAACACGTATTACCTTCCGGCTTCTTCAGTTGTTCATCAGCTTCTTCCCATTCAAGCTCTCCATTCTCTTTTGGGATTAAAGAGGTATGCATCATTTTCAACACTGTTAAAAATGTGTTGAAAATTTAATATTTAATTGGTCTGAGAAATATCTGGCATCTAAAGCCTCTGATGTTTTCTGCAAACAATGAAGTATCTCACAACCTCAATTTTATTCTTGTCAGCCCTAGGTCCCAGGACTTTCTGTGATTCCCATAGTATTTATTAGAGTCCCTGGCATAAAATATTGCTCATTCTTATGATGTTATTGCTGTAGCCAATGCTGTAATGTGAATTATAACATTTCCTTCCTGGCAACAACAGGTTTCACCTTGTCATTGCTCTTCCTTTAGTTGCCCCAAGATTGGAGAAGTTGAATGTAGACTGGAAGCAGGATACCTGAATTTGTGGCTCAGACCCAGGATGGGTGCAGTAAGAGCACCCTCCTCAGAGGGTCAATGCTGGAGGCCAAAGGAAGGAGGGAAGGCAAAAAGGTGCAGGAGCAGATAGTCTCCTCTCTGTGCCCTGAATCCTATGCTTCACGAGACCACAGGTCCCATGTTTTATCTGGCCCACCTACCTGGTCAACCCTTGCCTGAGGCAGGGATATCATACTGGAGCATCTGTGACATTATACTAGGCCCCAAACCATGTGACACCCCTGCCTGACTCCCTGTCTTGCAGGCCTTGCTGGCCAAAAGCACTTCCCCCTCCATCTTACCAGTACTCATTCCCACCTACTCTGGAGACACCCACATTACAGGTGAATTCACTGGACAGCAGCATCACACTGCCATTTGCAAACAGGGCAGCAGTCCAACACTGTGTCCCTAGCTGTTTGAGTTTGCCATGTGCTGACAAAGGAAAATAACAAAAATATGTTGGATTTTATTGGAATTTATTTGTGTTAAAGTTACAGATCTGAGGCTGTGAAAATGTCCAAACCAAGACATCTTCAAAAATGCTGCCTTACAAAGGTTCCGCTGCTCCTAGACTCCTGCTAAGGCAAAATGCAGGCCCTGCCTGTCTCTCTGCCTTCTCCTCCAAACTCACTTTCTCCCTGAGCTCAGCAGTGGGCCATTAGGCACCATTTCTCACACATCTCCCTTCACCTCTGGTCTGGAGGTCTTCAGCTTCAAGCTGCTCCATGACTCCAGCCTCTTGCCTCTCCCCCAGCCTCTCAGGGTTTCTGTGTCTCTCCACATCTGTAGGAGACACTGGAGCCCTCTCCCACATGGCAGGGTAAACATGGCAGCACTCTTTCTCTGTGTGTTCCATGAATGCAGGACTTCAGCACAATGATTAGGGTCCATGCTGGTGTCTGAAATCTAATCAGAGGTCCTTAACTAAACTAAAGCAATCTAACAAAAAGTGACCTAATAAGAAAGCCCCTTATCTGAATCTAACCAAAATGTCCCATATACAAGAGGCACACACACACATAAAAGGGTTGGTAAGAACATAATTTTCCAGTCTCCACAAAACTCAAATGAAGGCATTAACCGAGGGCACAGGAATCAGGAGAGATCTCTTAAGTCTGGGAGAAATGGTAACTCATGAAGCAGTAGCTGTCCTTTGGATGTGGCCATCATTGAGCAAAATGGGGTGCTGATCACCATTGAACTGGTCCCTAATTTGGTCCCAAGAAGAACTCAATATACTGTGTTTTCTCCACCAAATCTTAGCTCCAAAATCAGTTGTGTAACTCGAGAGGTGTGCCATCCATTATTCCCATCCCCAGAGCCAGAGGACACACATTTTGCCTTCGGGTGGGTTTTCAGGAAGTAGGATGCAAAACAGAAAGCCCCTAATTTCTACTCCAAAGAACTTGTTACATGTACAACAGAATGGAGAATCTCAACCCTAAGGGTGTTCTCAAATGCAGTGGAGATTGTAGAAGGCCTGAGATTTAATTCATCTCAATCCTTCAAGGAGAAGTGAAATGAATACTTTTACAGATGAGGAAAATCTACTAAAGTTTGCTAGCAGCAAGACACTTTAAAAGAAATGTAAAAGAATATCCTTCAGACAGAAAGAATATAATCTCAGAAAGTTCAAGATTCACGATGGATTGAAGAACAATATCTTTTAATTAAATTCATATGTCTAAAGGACTGTTGAATGGATAAAGTAATAATGATAACTGTGGCCTAGGACGTCAATAAAGTGTTAAAATAGACCATAAAATAATATATAGCATAAGATATGTAAATAGATATATAACCCTTTGATATCATTATGAATTCCAAAATAGATATTGGATTATGCTTGTCAGCTGGCCTGTTATTCTGGGCATGATTAAGTTATGATAAGCGCGTTGACTGGGTCACAGTCGGTAGGGTTTTGAGCCCCGCCCCTTGGTGGGGAGGTGCCTCAATCATAAAAAGATATAGGAAAGGACAGAGTTGGAGTAGTTTTTGATGTTGGAGTTCTGATGAGCAAGGACAGAAGGTCCTGGGAAAAGAGACAAGCCATTCACCTGACAGTTCACAGTTCACCTTGTGGAGAGAGGCAAATCTTAGAGAGCCTCATAGTCTACAGCTGATCTTGTGGAGGAACCAGCAGAGCTGAGCCCAGAGAGAAACACAGCCCTGGGAAGACAGGAATCCCAGAAGCCTGAACCAAGGCCAATGTCAGCAGCTGTCTTGCTCCAAGATGAGGTAACAGGCTTTGGTGAAGGAAGAAACTTATGCTTTATGGCCTGGTAACTGTAAGCTTCTATCCCAAATAAATACCCTTTATAAAGGCGATCAGATTTCTGGTATTTTGCACCAGGACTCCTTTGGTTGACTAATACAGAATTTAAAATGTTTTATTTGGCATTTCAATGACAAATAATAAGTGCATATTTGGAAAGGCAAGGAAAAATGTTATAAATTCCCCGGTAAACTTTAAAGAATATTAAATAGTACATCTCATCCAAATAAACAGAAGGAAAAAAAATGAAAAAAAAGTCAGTCTGAAATAATGTATTCAGGATTTCCTGGGTTGCCATTTTACCCTTTGTTCTGGAGCCACCTTAGTCACGCATCTTTGGAAGCTTCCCCTTTGTTATCCTTCAGAAGCCTGAAGGTTCCAGGTTTGATTTATTGGGTGTTGTTTTGTCCCTTCCATTAATCAAGTGCTGTATCACTTCCCCATTTCCTACTTATGAAATCACCAAACTGGATGTGATGCTCATTTGAAGCAAGAAGAACCATGAATCATAGAACAAATAAAAAGGAGATATTGTTGAACTTCCCAAATTGGAAGTTTAGATTATTGATATTGCATCTTTACTCTTTTCTAAGGAATACATTCAATGTTATAAATTTCCCTTCAAGCATTGCTTTTGGTGCAGCCCACAAACTATGAAGAAGCATAGGACAGTAAGAAGTAGAAAGAACCAAATAACAAAAGGCTTGTGAGTGAAGCTTTATCTACTTCCACAGCAGTACAGACTTAAGATGAAGGCAGAGAATGTAAGAAAGTTGGGAAAATAGTTTCTCTGACCTTAATCATTGTTTCCTCAAAATAACACTCATGAATGTAACTTCACTTTGAAGGAATTTGCATCATGCTTACCTAAGCATGTGGGAATCTATGTAAGGAAAAAAGATTGAAGACAATGAATTTTGCCGGTTTTCCCCTCATGGTAGTCTTCCCCTTTAAGTGTAATGAGTATGAAGTTCTCTTGGAAATTCAGCCTCATGAGATACCTAAGAATTAATCCTTCAGAGAAACCATTTGGGATTTCCTGAATTTGGGAAAGCTAGAGTCACATCAAAGAAACATGCAGGATTAAAACCCGGTGTATGTAAGGAATATTGGAAATCCTTCAGCCAGGCATTAAATCTCATTGAGCATGAAATATTCATACATTAGTTAGTATTGTAATGAACAGGGGGTGTTTCCAGCTGAAACAAAACCTCATGGAATATGAGAAAATTCATACTAGAGAGAAACCATATGAGAGTCCTGAATGTAGTCTGCCCTTTACACTCATGTTTTACTCCTCATTTTTAAAGCCATACAGGGGAACAAGCATAGAAATGTAATATATGAGGGAAAGTTTTCAACCTGACAGATACCTCTTTATTCATCAGAAAATTCTTACTGAAGAGAAACCATATATATGTGGGAAAGCTTTATTGAAATGTTAAATCTCAGATACAAGAGATTTCCTACTGCCAAGAAAGCCTACGCATGTAAGGTATGTGAAACAGCCTTTAGGTACAAATCTTATCCCACAGAACATGAAAAACTCATAGTGGACAGAAACAAAATGATTATACAGAATGCAGAAAAGCCTTCAGCCTAAAGCAATAGTTCATTAAACATTTGTGCTTTTATTCTGGAGAAAAACCCTGTATATGCAATGAACCCTGAATATGCAAAAAACCTTCAACCAGAAGGAAAACCTCATTAACCATCTGAGAATACACATTGTAGGGGAACCCTATGAATGTGATGGCTGTGGGAAAGATTTCATTCAGAAATCAAGCCTCATTGCGCCCCAGAGAAAAAATCTGGAGAAAAACCCTACATATGCAGGGAATGTAAGAAAGCCTTAAGTAGCAAATCAAATCTCACTGACCATGAGAAAATTCATAATGGAAAGAATCCCTATATATGTAAGAAATGTGGAAGAGCCTTCTGCCAGACGCAGTAACTCATTAAACATTCATACTGGAGAGGAAACCTGTGAATGGAATGAATGTGGAAAATCCTTTTCTCAGGTCCCATCACTTACTGTACATGTGAGATTTCATACAATTGATAAACTTTATGAATGTAAGGTATGTGGGAAGGTATTTTCCCAAAGTTCATCTCTTACTCTGCATGTTAGAAGTCATACAGGTGAGAAATCTTAATGTTGTGAAGATCGTGGAAAAGCCTTTACTCAGCTCCTTACATTGCTTTACATGCAAGATTTCATACAGGGGAGAAGCCTTATCAGTGTAGTGAATGTGAAAAGCTTTTAGCCAGAAGTCTCACCACATTAGACATCAGAAAATTCATACGCATTAAAAATGCTATGATTTCCTAGAATAAAGAAGGCCTTCAGCAGATTCATAACACATGAAAAAAATTCATTCTAAAATACCATGAATGTGGGAAAGCAAAAAAAAAAAAAAAAGCCCAGAACCTATATTTAAGAATTTTCATAAGAAGAAAGATTGATAAAAGGGAAATGTGTCCTACACAAGTTCATAGCATTCATTATTATTGTTGGACTTTTAGACGCCTTCTTATTTAAAAGCCGGAACAAATATGGATCCTGCTATACATCTGCTATTAATCATGGCTCTGAATGGAGGTTCAAATTCGTGCAGTAAAATGAAAGATCAGTGGCATGAGATTAAATTAACATGGTTAGGTAATATGATACTTTACACAGAGCTATAATTATTAAAATTATTTGACATTGATGCATTAGTTATATGGAATAGAATATATTGTCAAGAAATATGCCCATGAATTTGTGGGAACTTGGTATATGATAGAACTGACATCACAGTTCAGGAAGGAAGTGATGGTCTATTCAAAAAATGAATTCAAGGTAATTGGCTCCCCATGTGAGGAAATATTAGAAGCCTGGCATACATTATACTTAAAAATAAGTTGGAAGGGGAACAAAGACTAATATACAGAAAACAAAACTCCAATAAAACTTTTAAAAGGAAATATAGGAGAATGCTTTTCTTATGTAAGGAGTAAGGAAACATTTCTAAAATCACACTTTGAGAATATACTGTAGAATAACTGACACATGTACAAGTAACTATATATCATGTGGTCATTACATGAATTTCTTTTTGAGGTACCAGGACTGGGGATTGAACCTTGTATGTGGGAAGCTAGCACTCAGCCACTGAGCCACACCAGGTCCCCTGAGTTGGTTTCTTCCTTTGCTTGTTTGTTTTTGTTTTTAGGAGGCACTGGGGACTGAACCTGGGACCTCCCATGTGGGAAGCAGGCACTCAACTGCTTGAACCACATTTGCTCCCTTCAATTTGTAGTAAGACATGTAGGAAAGTAATGTAGCCACTAGTAAAGAAATGAATGAATAAAGGGTGTTTGCACAACAGGAAACTGTGGAATAGTTAAGTATGACAAAATAAATATACAGGGAAAAAAATATCACAAGCAATTGAGTGAAAAAGTCAAGACACAGAATGATGCATATACTATGCTACATTTTTGAAAGTTTGAATAAAACAATAACAAAGTACTGATTATGGATTCATATGTGTATGTAATAAAGAACAAAAAAAATGTTTATAACTTTTAAAAAAATTACTCAGAAGAAAAAAAGGAACATGGAATAGAGAACACAAATAACATATGCAAAGAAAGCAGATTTAAATAAAGTAATTATATTGAGGGGTACTTAATAGTAACTATATTTAATATATCTATTCCTCTTAATCAAAATTGTTAAGTGGATTAAAATAAGTATATCTATATATACCTATGCATACTATCTAGTATACTACATAGATACATAAATCTAAGAAAGTCATCTAAGACATATAGCAAAGTAGACAGTAAAAGGTGGAAAACAATATACCATGTAAACTCTTTTAAAATAGTAAATCTTACTTTACTTTGTCAATATCAAAGAAAAGGGATACTAAGAAAAATATTAGAAATTGAGTTCCCTTACATAATGGTAAAAAGTTTAAATCCCCAGGAAGATATAGCATTTAAAATGTGTGCCCATCTGCAAACACGGCTTTTGATAGGTGACAGAAGTACAGTATGTCAAAGAATTGGGCATTTATTTACTACTCTGTCAACAATTCATAGATAAGCAGAGAAAATATAAGTGAAGACACTGAATATATGCTAACCATGAATAAATTTTACTTAATGCATAATATATGGAACAGTGAAAACTACAGCAAAATACACTTTTCCTATGCACTTAAGTAAATAAATGGCTAGAGGGAGAAGAAGGAAACCACAGTCATCCTCTAACAGCAATGCTCACAGGGAAGCAAGGTGGAGGCAAAGTGAAGGGGACATATGTGGACATGTTCTGATGATGGGGCACAGGGTATGCAGATGGGATGGATGTGGGGTGGAGGAAAAGAGAGAAGAAAGGAGGCAAAGCTGCCACTAGAACCTCTGTCGGGTGGAGTTCCTGTACATGAAAAGCTGAAGCCAGAGGGGCAGGTACCTGGGAGGAGCCAAGAGTTCTCAGTTGGCAAGTTAGATATCCACAAAGAGGCATCATGAAGCAGCTGTGTGTGTATCAGGACTGCATGGAATGGAATGGGATGGGTACATCAATGTAGAAATCATGCCAGTATAGATGGTGTTTAAAACCAAGATGTTCCAGCGACTGAACAGGATGCTAAAGATGGAAAGTTGTTCAAAGACTAAGCCCTAGAGAAACACATGCTGAGAGGCTCTGGAGAAACAGAGAACCCAGCAAAGAGGCAGAGGGCAAGGGCAATAAAGTCAGATAAATACAAACAAAAACGTGTAGTAAACCAGAAGCTAACTGATAGAAGTATTTCAAGGAGGTGAGGCCAACAGTGTCAAATGCAGCTGATGGAGTAAATTAGAAGAGCAGAATATGAGGGCAATGAAAATGTTCTATAATTAAATCATGCTGAGTTTGCACAACAGTGTACATTTTTAAAAAATGTATATTTAATTTTATGTCATGTAAATTATACTGCAATAGTTGTTTAAAAAAAGAATTTGTCATATCCTCTCATATGATTAAGGTTTTCTATGCCCATGTATTCACCCAGGGGAAATAAAAACAAGTTTTTTTAAAAAGAACTTGAATGTGGATATTCATAATAACTGTAATCATAATTCCCCAAACTTGAAGCAACTGAAAAGTCTTCCAAGATTAAAATGCATAAACATTTTGTAACATTGTCATTCCATGTCAAAGAACTCAATGAAAAAGCAGAGAGAATTACTGATGGACATAACCAACTGCCTCGACAAATTTCAAAATATTATTTTGAGCTAAAAATAGGCAACAAAGAATCTATTTTGATTTATTTCATTTTTATAACTTACAAAAAGTGGCAAAAATGATTTATGGTGAAAGGAATCAGAAAAAGGGAGCATGCTAATGTAGGGTGTTTGCATGTTGACTGAAGTTACAAGAGTTATTTTCTGGATTAATGGAAATCAATGATTCATATCTTGATATGTTTGTTGGATACTGAGCTGGATGGAGAAGTGGAAAGTTTTAAAGATTTCACAGTCATTCAGTTAAGATTGCCAAATTTCACTGTATTTCAATTTTACATTACTTAAAAAAACAATTAGAAAGAGAGAAAGAAGAATGATCATTAGAATGTAATGCTGACCAGGACATTTAATTTTCTGCCTCTCCTCTCCCCTTTCAACACACACCACAGATCCTCTCATAGATGACCTGTCAAAGCTGCCAGTTGTTGGTATGTTCCATGTGGAATCGTGAGGAGTTCTCTGTGATTTCTTGTGTGTGACAGATTGACAGTTACTTGGCAGAGACTTATGAATGGCAGGAGTGCCATAGATAGTCTGTGAAAATCTCTGAATCCTTTTGCTGGGCTGATCCTTGGGGAGCTGTGAGAGTTGGTGATGGAGCTGCTGCCATGAGATATATGTCCAGGTCTCACATTACACTTTTCATCAGCTTACTGGTGGGCCTCTTATTGTTATTCAGATTTGCACAGTTTGTTAGAAGCCAGATATATATGAGAAAAGCAGCTTGCCCAGACACTGGCTGTAATCACTGAAGAGAAATGCCAGCTCCTTGACAAGATTAGTTTGCTCACAGGATTTTGCAGAGACTGCCATATTGCATGGCAGGCTAGAGAAAGAGACTTTAAAATACCCAGCCTTGAAGATATCTAGAGAAAGTTTGAGAGAATAAAAGTGATGCTGAGAAGAATAACTTCACTGGTCCCAAAACTGAAGAAAAGAGAGCACCAGATGCTTCAAACTAAAGGAGGTGATTATGGATATGCTAAATACACTGAAGTCTCTCAAAGGGGTCATGAGAACCCCCATAGCAAAAGGACTGTTCCAAACCCCATCCACCCTCTGATAGCCTTCCTCCAGGAATGTTTCCAGGGCCTGGAAGTTAAAACAGCACTGTTCCCTCTCCTCCACTCAGGCCTCCTGAGCCTCCAACCTGCATTCACCCACCTGAAGTTCCCTGAGGCCACGGGATTCAACAGGACCTCCTTCATTGGCTG
Source organism: Cabassous unicinctus (assembly GCA_029593785.1). Lineage (NCBI taxonomy): Eukaryota > Metazoa > Chordata > Mammalia > Cingulata > Chlamyphoridae > Cabassous > Cabassous unicinctus. The sequence continues at coordinate 8,812 of JAQZBX010042094.1, read as the reverse complement.
GAATTCTACTAACTTCTTATTCTGGACAAAGCCAAGCTCAACTCTTCCTTTTAGAGGAAAAGACTATGAATTTCCAGAAAAACACCAGGAAATTAGGGACTTTCTTTCTTTTCAAAGGTAGTTTGAATTATCTCCCATTAGTGGATGAAACTGCTACAATTTAAACATTTACTCAAAGTGAGACTTGACCAAATTACATTTTGCAAAACAATATTTCTAAATTTTTATATATATTAATTTTAATGAAATATATATATATATATTTTATTATCCTATCTCTGGCCATTTGGCAAATTGATGTAATTATGAATTCCAAAAATATAATTGGATCATGTTTGTAAACTAATCTGTTAATCTGGGCATGATTAAGTTAAGATTAGGGCATTGACTAGGCCATGTCAGTAGAACATTGAGCCCTACCCCTTGGTGGGTGGTGGAATTGAATATAAAAGGCAAGGCAGAGGACACAAGGTGCATATTTTGAGAAGGAGTTTTGACACTGGAGAAAAGACCCTAGGAGAAGAGAAGTGTGCAGTTACTCTAATAGTCTACAGCTGAACTTGTGGAGGGACCAGAGGTGCTAAGCCTGGAGAGAAATGCAATCCCAGTAAGAGAGGAACCCAAGAAGCCTAAACCCTGGCAAACTTCAGCAGCTGTCTTGCTCCAAAACATGGCAATGGACTTTGGCAAGAGAAGCAACTTAACGCTTTATGTCCTGGTATCTGTGGACTTCTACCCCAAATAAATACCTTTTTTAAGACAAACCCCTTTTTGATATTTCACATTACCAGCCATTGGGCTGATTAATACACAATCTATATATTATTAATATAGTATTGTAATTTAAAAAATACATGGTTTAGCCATAAAAGACATTTAAACATTGGCAACAATATTTTTTGGCAGAGTTGAATTCCTAAGTCTCAACTCCTCCATAAAAGCAAATTTCCTTTTTTAAACTAAGTACGTGAATTGTGCAAAGAGGGCATCAGATTAGGCAGGTAGTGCTCAACTCTCATAAAAACGATGGAAAAAGAGCTAAAAGCAGGCCAATAGTCCTGTTTTGGGGGTAGGCAGACTGGAGAGTGCTTGACAACTCTCAGGACGGTGAGGGACAGAGAGATGAAGAACCCTAAACAACAAACATGAGTTACCAAACCCTGGAGGACTGGGGAAGTGCTCCCCTCCAGAATCCCCAAGATGTTAAGCTGGGGTAAAATCCCTGACTCAATGCAGCTGACTGAGAGTAGAACAGATACCTTCCTTCCTGTTAGCTATTACACAGGAAAAGGGAGGGAACTCTGGCGGCTTTTCTTCAGTGAATCCAGCCAGTGGAGCCCGCTATGAATCTCAGCTCTGGGCAGACAAAACACAGGAAAACAGAGAATGATACAACTCCATGGATATGTGCTCCAAATGAGCACCATCTGACGGCCAGTATAGAAGTTGTATGGACAAAAACTGATTTTGAGTCTCTCTGTACTCTAACCCCTGGGAGAAAATCTGCACCCCATTATTGAATCCTTGGCACAATTTTGATAACTTAATCTAGGCAATTTTTAAATAATTAGAATAAGCCAAAGAACATATAAAATAAGAGCTGTGAAACAAAAATAGACAAGAGAGAGAAATTGGACATCAGAGTAAATTGACCAACATATTCAGATGCTTAGACATCAGAAAAAAATAACAAGTGATACTGGGAAATAGGAAGAGATGGCCCAGCCAAAGGAATAAACCAAATATCCTGAAGAGATACAGGATTAAAGACAGTAATCAACAATAATCATACAACTCTTCTAAATCAATTGAAAGAATTGAAAGAAAATAGGACTAAAGAGATAAAGGATATAAAGAATACTCTGGGTAAGCATGAAGAACAATTTGAAAGCCTGCAAAGAAAAGTAACAGACCTTATGGGAATGAAGACATGATGGATGAGATTAAAAATACATTAGAGGCACATAAGAGCAGATTTGAAAGTCTTAAAGACAGGATTAGTGATTTCAAAGACAGAACATCTGAACTGGAAAAGAGAGAACAGATAGGAAAGAGAATGGGAAAAATGGAACAGAGACTGAGGGAATTGAATGATAATAAGAAACACCAAGATATGCAATATTGGTGTCCCAGAAATACAAGAGAATAGAAAAGGGGCAGAAACAATATTTGAAGAAATAATGACTGAAAAGTTCTCAATATTTATGGAAGACATAAATATCAATACCCAAGAAGGACAATGCATGCTCAACAGAATAAACTCGAATAGACCTACCCTGACACACCTCCTATGCAGAACAATAAATGTCAGAGATAGAAAGGATTCTGAATGCAGCAAGAGAAAAGCAAAGCATCATGTACAATGGAATGCTGATTACATTAAAATTAACATTTTGCTAGAAGTTCTAGCTAGAGTAATTAGGCTAGACAAAGAGAAGGCACTCAAATAGGAAAGGAAGAGGTAAAACTTTCACTGTTTGCTGAAAATATGATCCTATATCTAGATAATCCTGAAGAATCCACAAAAAGCTACTAAAAATAGACGAGCTGGGTTAAGTGGTGGGATACAAAACTAGTATGCAAAAATCAATAACGTTTCTGTACACTACTGATGTGCAATCTGAGGACAAAATCAGAAAAAAATTCCCTTTATAATTGTGACAAAAACAATCAAATATTTTTGAATAAATGTAACCAAGAACATAAAGGACCTGTATTCAGAGACCTACAAAACATTACTAAAAGAAACCGAAGACTTAAATAAATGGATTGATTTTACATGTTCATGGATTGGAAGACTAAATAACGCTCAGATTTCAACTCTTCCTAAACTGATCTACAGTTCAACACAATCACAATAAAAATCTGAATGCCTTTTTTGGCAGAAATTGAAAGGATAATAATCAAATTTATTTGGAAGTGTAAGGTGCCCTAAATAGCCAAGTATGTCTTAAAAAAGAATGAAGTTGGAGGACTCTCACTCTCTGACTTTAGAGCATATCACTTAGCTATAGTTGTGAAAACAGCATGGTGCTGGCATAAAGACAGGCATATTGACCAATGGAACAAAATTGAGAACCAAGAAATAGACCTCACATTTATAGTCAAGTGATTTTTGACATGGCTGTTGAGCTCAACCAGCTGGGCCAGAACAGTCTGTTCAAAAATAGTGGTGGAAAACTGGATAGCCATATCCGTAAGAAAGAGGACCCCTATATCTCACAGCTTTAAAAAAGATTAACTCAAAATTCATCAAGAACCTAAATATAAAAGCAACAACCATAAAACTTGCAGAAGAAAATTTAGGAAAATCTTTAAGATCTTGTGGTAGGTGGTAATTTCTTAACATTACACATAAAGCATGAGCAACTCCTCCAAAAAAATAGATAGGACCTCTTCAAAATTAAACACTTTAGCACTTAAAAGGACATTGTCAAAATGGTGAAAAGTCTGCCAATTTAATAGGAAAATATATTTGGCAATCATATATCCAATAAGTGTTTAATATCCCTGATATATAAAGAGATAATACCATTCAACAATAAAAAGACAAATTAACCAATTAAAAAATAGGCAAAGACTTGAAATTATGAACTTTTTTCATATTTGTTGGTACAAGGAAGAAATACAAATGACAAATAAGCACATGAAAAAATATTCAACATCACTAGTGATTAGGGAAATACAAATCAAAACTACAGTGAGATATAGTGAGATATCATTTCAAACCTATTAGACTGGCCACTACTAAAAAGATGGAAAACTGTAAATTTTTGAGAGGACGTGAAGAGATAGGAACATTAATGCACAGTTGGTGGGATGCAGAATGGTGCAGCCACTGTGGAGGAAATTTTGGCAATTCCTAAGGAAGTTGAATATGGACTTTCCATGTGACCTGGCAAATCTATTGCTATGTATATACCCAGAAAATCTGAGAGCAGTGACATGAATAGACACCTGCATACTGATGTTCATAGTGGCATTACACACAATTGCCAAAAATGGGAAACAAACCCGGTGTCCATTAACTTATGAATGGATAAACAATCTGTGATGTATACATACAATAAAATATTATGCAGCAGTAAGAAGAAATGAGGTCGTTAAGTATATGACAATGTGGATGAAGCTGGAGGACATTATGTTGAGTGAAACAAGCCAGACACAAAAGGGCAAATACTGTATGATTGTGCTACTATGAAGTAAATATATTATGTAAACACATGGAATTATTAATTAGAATATTGGTCACAAGGAAATAGAATATGGTTAGAGAATGGAAAGTTAATGTTTAATCAGTGTAGACTGGGTTAAAAGATTGTTTGTAAATCTTCAGAAATGAAATGGAATGTTGATAGCGCATCATGCTGTTTATGAATAGGAGAGCTATATTATGAAGGTATGATAGTGCTTGAAAGGGAAAACCTAAGAACATTTATATTACTAGAAGAAAATTGAAAAAAATGTAACTTGGGACTGTATAACATAGTGAAACCTCATGTAAAATATGAATATGTGTAATATTGCAGATATGACGGTTTTTTCCAAAATATCAATACTAGTAAACTAGAAGAAGGAAACAGAATAGCAGTTATGTATGGCAGGGGAAGCACAGAGAGATTGAGAGGTGATGAGTTTTGTTTAGTCGGTTGTGTTTTGTTTTTGAGCATTGTTGTTATTTTTACTGGAATAACGAATATGCTCTAAGAATGACTGGAGTGGTGAATGCACAACTCCGTGACAGTACTGAATACCATTGACTGTACACTTTGGATACATTTATGCTTTATTAATACGTATCAATAAATCTGATTTGTTAAAAAATAAATATATCTTCTGCGGTGTAATTAAACTGTATTCTTAAAGAGAAACATATTTAATATTTATATTCTAAAATAGGAGGTGTTAAAAATAAAATTGGTAATTTCATATGTAGATGATTTTCTTTCTCTGCCTTTTGTGGAACTGAGACTTTTATGACTAAGCAAAAATCTTCATGGACCATTTCAAGAAGTCTCCACATCCCAACCTCATACATTTCCCGAACCATCTGACACACCTCACCTGAAATCTAAGGAATCAGCAGGGGTTTCTCCCCACAGACACAGTGGGAATACCCAGAATTAGTAGTTTTAGACAAAAATGGCAGTCCCTTTTAGGCAATTAGCACTAACTGGAGATTATTAGAGATGGAAGGAAAGCAGGAAGTGACACTTTGAGTAGGTGCTTTGAGGCAAATAAGACATAGGACATAACAATCATTATAAGAAGGTAAATGATTTCTCCTCAAAATATAGATTGGTCTGGGCAGAGAATAGTGAAGATGAGAAAGAATGCACCTGTCCTCATGGATCTGATATTTTAGGGGGCAGAGTGGGCAGAAATACTGAACAGGGAAATTAAAGAGAGTACAGAGGATGTCCTGAGATTATAAATTAATGCACAAGGAAGGGCAGGCATCATGGGTGTGGGAAAGGGGAGCTTGGGTGGGAGAAGTAAGGGAATCCTCTCTGAAGATGGGACATCTGAACAATGAACCAATCTGGGGACAAGTACTGCAAGATGAAAGGATAGAAGAGGTGATGGCTATGAAGTGCGTGTGAGAGTGTATTGTGAGGATCAGCCAGAGGCCAGACAAAACTAAATGCAGTGAGTGAATGGTATACCAGAGAAGTGGGCAGTAAATGCTGTCACCAGGTTAGAGTTTGATTTTAATTTAAGAGAGCAGTAGCTGCAACGTGGAGAAAAGGTTTAGCATGAAGAACAGGTGGACACCCTGACAGGGACTCTTTTAGATGTGGATGTTGATTGCTGCACTGTGTTGGGTATGTGGGGAGAGTAGTAGAGACAGAGACAAGGGGTCAGCTTCAGGGCCTGTTCCGCAGAGATCAAGAGGTTGCTGATGCTTGTGTGTGCACCTTTTAATTAGAGTTCTGTTCTCTACCTCTCAAGGCAGAGCCTGTCATCAAGTAACTGGTGGTCCTGGCCACCCTTCCATATCTGAACAGCTGAAAGTGGCTCTGTGTACCTGGGGGAGGCATGTGTCTCTCAGTGCTCCCCTCGGGGATCACTATGAGACCCACATGGATCTGAGGCCTTTGCCCTGGGCAGCTTCAGAGCTCCATGAATGCATCCTCCAAACTCCTACCTGCGTTTAGTGAGCATGGTCACCAGCATTTTGGAAGCAAAGGAATGGCAGGGGTAGTTGGACTTACTATACAGCCTTTCTCTGGAGCTTATGTTTCAGTGGGCTTCTCAACCCACCTCACCTATGATTGTGTCTACAAATTCACAATCTCTTTCTCATCTTTCCCATATTGTGCAAAGCTGGTTGTGCAAGATGGGATAGATACTCACTTTCCAGATGTCTAATTTTCTTTGGTGATCCATCAACCATTCCTTCCATTTCTGTTTTCAGCCTCATTCTTCAACTCTACTTTTAATAGTGCCAATGTGTCCAATGCCAGAGCTTTTTCTAAACACAAGTCCAATGCTTCTAATTGAGTGGTCACATTTGCTGGACCTTACAGTTCATTTCGGAGAGACAGGAGATGCGTCAGTGAGGGGGTGGAGGCAGGAGCCTGACCAGCCTGGCTCTGCAAACTGTCAGAAGCCTAACTTGCCTGAGGGAGCAGGACAGGAAGACCCAGATAAGCTTTCAGAGACCTCCTTAACCTGTGCAGCTAGGGTGGTTTAGTGGAAGAGTTTCTGCCTGGCATGTATGAGGTGTCTGGTTTGATTCCGAGTTCATGCTAAGAGAATGGAATACACCAGGTTATTTTTATCGGTTTCTTTTTTGCTGTCCCAATTTGCTTTTCATTTTTCTTGTCCCAGGTTTGCTTCTGGGTGCCTCCTAAATACAGGCAGGCACAGAGAGCATACAAAAATGGACACACAGCAGACAGGGAGTCCAAACAACAATGAGGGAGGAATAAATAAGTCTTTAAAAAAATAAGTGCTTTCATATTTTGAATTTATAACAAGAGAAATTTATTTCTTTCTTTATTTTACTGGGAGGCCCAGGGGATCGAGCCCAGTTCCCTCCATACGGGAGACAGATGCCCAACCATTTGAGCCACATCTGTCCAGGAAATTTAATTTTAATGAATAAATATGATTCTGAAATACACCAAAAATTTATTCATTACCTTCTCATTTTGAGCAAGTATCCCCTCTCAATATCGATCTATATATATATTTTATATTCATATTAATCACAGTGAAACAAATACATTTCAGTAAACTGAAATAAATTTAAAATTATCTAAATCATCACTGGGTCATGAGAAATTGTCTAACATGGCAATTTTTTCAATTAAAAACAAGAGAAATTAAGAAGTATATTTCAAAAAATTTATTGACATGCTTGCCTCGATTAAAGCCAGGAAAGTAAAAAGCACAATAAATTTTGGTTTTGTGAGTAAATAACAGTTAAAATTAAAACAATGTAGTTTTAAATTTTTCAATATTTTTTCCTAGTATGTTGGTGGTAGGTAAAATAAACCATTTAAAAACGAATAAAAGCATTTGTTTAGGGTCCCAACTCCACCCTTTCCCCTTGGGCCTGTCCCAAGCTTACCTGACTGGAAGACTCCGATACTCTGCACCTCAGTGGTGTCCAGGCTCCTCCCTCTTCTATGAACCTGTCAGAACTGCCAACAGGCATGATCCTGAAACTTTACAACACCCTATAGCAGGCCAGGATTTCCAGCAGGTAAACCACTAAATGAACATTACTCTGGTAAAGTAAATTTTGCTACACTGCTGCATGGGAAAGCATAAACCACCCTCTCTATCTAAGAAAACACTGTCAGAGGAACCAGAACAAAGGCACTTCCCCCACAGCCACGAAGAGAAAGCTTCTGACTCTCCACCGATGCAGCGGTGATGCACCAGGACCATGAAAACCTCCTCCATGGTCTCACCAAAACGAAGCTGCGTGCTCACACCCAGCAGCGCCAGGACCCCGGAAACGAACTCCAGGCATTTCCGGGGCAGGCCATGCCCCTGCATCCCCACCGTGTGCAGAGCAGGATGGGAAGCTCCAGGCTCCCAGCATTCCCCGCTTCCCACTCTCTGGATGAATCGCCACGGGGATTCCCTAATTCCCCAGTGCAGCAACCTGGCTGAGTGAAGTGGCCTTGCATGACAGTCCCCAGGGAAGGACTCGGGAATGAAGGACCCACAGAAGGAGCAGGAGCGAGGCGCCTCTGCCCAAATCTGCCCTCTGATGCTGCAAGCTCCTATTCCCATGCCCACCATTCTGTCTATCCCTGGGTGAAGCTCAGGATGCATCACAATGGGTTTCTCTGTGGTCCATTGTGATTCCTCCTGGAGGCCCCACCTGCCTGAGTTCTCCCCTCCTCCATCCCACCCATCCTTGCCCCATGCAGGCAGCAGATGGCCACAGTGTGTTTCTGAATTAATGGGGCTCAGTTGGGATCACCTGTCCAGAATCACACCAGCAGGTGAAGTGGAACTGTCCCAAGTCAGTGTTTCCAGTCCAGGGCTCAGAGAGCTCTAAGGATGGCAGAAGCCCAACAGGGCACTGCCTAAGAAGGGGTGGTGGGAGGTTGTGAACCCTCGTTCACCATTTGCCCCTTTGGAACCTTTCCCAAAAGAATCCTTTCCAGGTGCTCACTGTGTGAGTGAGGGGAGGGGGCCCCTCACATACTTCAATCTGAGCTCAGGGGGAATGAGCCATGGTGTAGGTAATGACATACTGAAAGTAAACTGAAAAAAGCAATGTTTCTGAGGATATTGTTTTATGTGTATGATCCGTAAATTTAGACAGATTTAATGATCAAATATG
>JAQZBX010042093.1:0-22128 GCA_029593785.1 Cabassous unicinctus | reverse complement strand
CTGTAATCTGATCTGTTAATCTGGGCATGATTGAATTATGATTAGGGCGTTGACTGGGCCATGTCAGTCAGTAGGGCGTTGAGCCCCACCCCCTAGTGGGTGGGGAATTGACTATAAAAGGCAAGACAAAGAACATAGGAGAAGCAGTCTTTGAGAAGCAGCTTTGATGTTGGAAAGAAGGCCCCAGGAGAAGAGAAGCAAACCGTTCGCCTGATCGCCTACAGCTGACCTTGTGGAGGAAACAGGAGCTAAGCCCGGAGAGAAATGCAGCCCTGGGAAGAGAGGAAGCCAAGAAGCCTGAACCATGGGCAAACGTCAGCAGCTGTCTTGCTCCAACACGTGACAATGGACTTTGGTGAGGGAAGAAACTTATGCTTTATGGCCTGGTAACTGTGAACTTCTACCCCAAATAAATACCCTTTATAAAGACCAGCCCATTTTTGGTATTTCACATTAGCACCCCTTTGGCTGACTAATACAGTTACTATTGTAAATGGTATTTTTTCTTGATTTCCTCCTCAGATTGCTCATTATTGGTGTACAGAAATTTTAATGATTTTTGAGCATTGATCTTATAGCCTGTGACATTACTGAACTCCTTTATAAGTTCTAGAAGCCTTTTGTAGATTTCTTAGGGCTGTCTACGTATAGTATCATGTCATCTGCAAATAATGAAATTTTTACTTCTTCTTTTCCAATTTGAATTCCTTCTATATATTTTTCTTGCCTCAGTGCTCAAGCAAGTGCTTCTAAGACAATGTTAAATAGGAGTGTTGATAGTGGGCGTCTTTTGCTTGTTCCAAATCTCAGAGGAAGTAGGTTTTCACCATTGAAGATGATGTTAGCGTTGGGTTTTTCATATATACCCTTTATCATATTCAGAAAGTTTCCTTCTATTCTTATCTTTTGCATTGTTTTTATCAGGAAAGTATGCTGCATTTTGTTGAATGCTTTTTCTGCATCTGTAGAGATAATCATGTGATTTTTTTTCTTTCAATTTGTTTATGTGGTATTACATTGATTAATTTTCTTATATTGAACCATCCTTGCTTACCCTGGATGAAACCCACTTGGTCATGGTGTATAATTCTTTTGATATGTTGTTTAATGCGATTAGTAAGTATTTTGCTGGGCATTTTAGCATCTAGGTTCATTAGAGAAATTGGTCTGTAATTTTCATTTTTTTTTTGTGGTATCTTTGTTTTGCTTTGGTATTAGGGTAATGTTGGCATCATAGAATGAGTTCGGCAATATTCCTTCTACTTCTATTTTCGGGAGAGCTTAAGCAGGATTGTTGTTAGCTCTTTCCAGAATGTTTGGTAGAATTCAGCTGTGAAGTTATCTGGTCCTGGGCTCTTCTTAGTTGGGAGGTTTTTGATAACTGACTCTATCTCTTTACTTGTAATTGGACTGTTGTGTTCATCAATTTCCTCCTTCATCAATGCAGGCTATTTGTGAGTTTCTAGAAACTTGTCCATTTCCTCTAAATTATCATTCTTGTTGACATATAATTTTTCAAAATATCCTCTTATGATACTCTTTATTTCTGTGGTGTCAGTAGTGATATCCAATTGCTCATTCCTTATTTTGAGTATTTGCATCTCTTCTCTCTTTTTCTTTGTTAGTCTGGCTAAGGGGTGTCAATTTTATTGATCTTCTCAAAAAACAAGCTTTTGGTTTTGTTTATATTTTCTAGTGCTTTCTTATTCTCTAATTCATTTAGTTTCACTCTAATCTTTGTTATTTCCCTCTTTATACTTCCTTTAAGTTTAGTTGTTTGTTGTTTTTCCAATTCCTCCAAGTGTGTAGTTAAATCTTCAATTTTACCTCTTTCTTCTGTTTTAATATATGTATTTATGGTTATGAACTTCCCTCTCAAGAAACCTTTGGCTGCATCCCATAGGTTTTGATATGTTGTATTGTACTTTTCATTAGTTTCAAGGTAGTTACTGGTTTCTTTTGAGATTTCCTCCTTGACCCACTGTTTGTCTAAGAGTGTGTTGTTTAACTTCCATATCATTGTGTCTAATCTGTATCAATGGCCCTTAGTGATTTCCAATTTCATTCCAGTGTGGTCAGAGAAATTACTTTGTATAATCTCAATCTTTCTGAATTCAATGAGAGTCATTCTGTGGCCTAGCATGTGGTCTGTCTTGGAGTATGATCCATGTGAATTTGAGAAGAAAATAAATCCTGCTGTATTTGGGTGTAGTGTTCTGTATATGTATATTAGTTCCAGGTCCTCTAATGTATTATTCAGAGCCTTTGTTTCATTATTGATTCATTGTCTAGATGTTCTGTGTAATGGTGATAATTGTGTACTAAATACCCCCACCATAAATGTAGAGGCATTTATTTCTCAATTTAGTTTTTCCAGAGTTTGCCTCATGTATTTTGAGGCACCCTGATTAGGTGCATAAATGTTTGTGATTATTCTCTCTTCTTGAGAGATTACCACTTTTACTAATATATAGTGTCCATCTTTGTCTCTTACAATAGTTTTTCACTTAAAGTCTATTTTGTCTGATATTAAGATAGTTATTCCTGCCATTTTTTGGCTATTGTTTGCTTGTAAAATTGTTTTCCAGCCATTCACTTTCAGCCTCCTTGAATCCCTGGGTCAAAGGTGGGTTTCTTGTAGACAGCATATAGATTGATCATATTTCCTTATCCATTCTGCCAATCTGCATCTCTTGACTGCTGAGTTTATCCATTAACATTCAGTGTTATTACTCACAAGGAATTTCTTACTTCAGCCATATTTTCTTTGGGTTAATGTATGTCATTTGTTTTTATTTCTCTTTTTGTCTTTTTAGTTGTTCTTCCACTCTCCTCCAACTCTCTCTGTCCCCTGTTTTTTCCTTTCAACTAGTAGAACTTCCTTTAGCATTTCTTGAAGTGCAGGTTTCTTATTGACATACTCTCTTAATCTGTTTTTCTGTGACTATTTTGAACTCTCCATCATTTTTGAATGCCAGTTTTGCTGGATAGAGATTTGTGGTTTGAAGTTTTTTTTCTTTTAGTATTTTGACAATGTCACACCACTGTCTTCTTGCCTCCATGGTTTCAGATGAGAAATCAGCATTTAATCTGATTGTGCTTCCCTTGTATGTGATGGTTCTCTTTTCTCTTGCTGCCTTGAGTAATTTTTCTTTGTCTTGAGCATTGGACATTTTGACAAGTATATGTCTTGGACTTGGCCAGTTGAGATTTATACTATTTGGGGTGGACTGTGCTTCCTGGACATGTACACCCATGTCTCTCAGTATGGTTGGGAAGTTTTCAGCCATTATTTCCTTCAACACTCCTTCTGTTCCCTTTCCCTTCTTGGATGCCTATAATGTGTATGTTGTGTGTTTTGTGTTGTTAGTTAAATCCCTGAGTCCCTGCTAGAGTTTTTCTTTGTTTTTAACTATCTGTTCTACTATCTGTTTGATTTCAGATATATTGTCTTCCACATCACTAATTCTTTCTTCTGCCTGTTCAAATCTGCTGTTATGTGACTCCAGCGTCTTTATGATTTTTTTCATTGTGCCATTCATCACCATCATATCCAATAACTTTTTAGGTATGTTTAAAATTTCTTCAGTATGTTCTCCCAGTGTCTTCTTAATATCCTTAATCTCTTCCTTCACTTCATTAAGTTGGTCCATGATATTTGTTTGGAAAGCTTGGATTAGTTGTACGATTGTCTGCATCTCTTCATGGTTTTAGTTTGTTCATTGGACTGTTCTCAGTGTGGTTTGTAATTTTTTGTTGTCCTCTAGTCATCATTTTATCTTGATGGGTTTATTCAGTTGATTAGCTTCGCTCTCTGCTCTAGAGTTTTATTTAGCTTGTGCTTCTGTGTATACGTTAAGTTTTCTCTTTGACACTTTGTTCTTCTTATTTTATTTCCTTGCTTCTTTCTATGTTCCCTTGAAGGCATAAGATTAAGGCCAGAGGAATCAAAAGATGTGAAAAAGGAAGAAGGATAATAGTAATATTGAAAAAAGTTAAAAGAGGGCCCAGATAAGACTTAGTAAAATGAATATTTAACTCATGTAGGACATGTATAGTAAAAGGAAAATATTGGAGTACCTACAATGGACTTGGAAACTAAATAGAGGAAAATATATAATGATTTAGAAGGCCAGAATTATGAGGGGAGAGAGAAATAGTAAAGTAAGGGCTGAAAGGAAAAAGTTAATAATAATAATAAAAAAGAAGAAAACAGAATACATAGAATAGAAATTGACACCCTTATGTTGTGGGCTAATGAAACAAGGTGGTATGTAAGAACCCCAACAGAAAGCAGAAGTCAGAAAGATGAAGGAAGGAAAAGAGATAGCATTGGGAGACAAAATCAATACAGACAGAGAATGGGAATTCATGGAAGAAGAAGCACAGCAAAGAAGAGACAAGCTAGCAGCACCTAATAAAAAAGAAAAAGAAAAGAAAAAAGGAGGGGGAAGGAAAGAGGAAAGAAAAGCAGTAGACAACAAATAAAGAAAAACCAAACAACCACACAAGCAAGCAGTCAGACAAAGCTAAGGAAGAGCAGTGTTCCTTCTTGGGCCCTTGTGGAACCTCTCAGTCTGCTTGTGTTCATCAGTCAATTGCCTTGCAAGGTTCTGTCTGCAGGTTTTGAGTCAGATTTTAGCCATTAAACTAAGTTTAAAAAAATTCGTTTTTTATTTTTTAAAATGACTGTCTTTTTTCCCCCAAATCAGGGACCCAAAAGAAGGTCTATTCTAGACCACCCCCTTCACTGAGGGAACCCTAAATAGGCTCATGGAAACTAATCAAGCACTTCCCACTTCCTGGCCTCCCCAGATGAGGTGAAGCTCTGATGCTTGTCAGTGCAGAATGAGAAAATTCGCTGACTCCACCCCTCTGGAGCCAAGCTTCAGTATCACCAGGTTGTTAGGTAAATCAGGCTTCCTCAGCAGATTTGCCTCTCCCCTCAGCCTTGCACTGCTTCAAGTTATGCAGTGGTCCACGCAGCCAAATCCACAGAAAGCAAACCCCTCTCCATATTCTGTCAGAACCCTCCCACTCTCAGAGAATGCTTCCTCTCACTGGGTTGCTGGCTGGAGTTGGGGCGTATCCCTAGCCAGCTAGGTAAATCAACTTACCTCAGCAGATTCCCCCCTCCCCTCAGCTTGGTGCCACTTCAAGCCAGCTATTTTGTTCCCAAAGCTACAATGGGTTCCAGGCAGCCAAATCCACAGAAAGGAATCACCTTTCACCCTCTGCCAGAACCCTCCTACTCTCAGAGAACACTCCCTCTTGCTAGGTTGCCGACTTGGAATCGTGGCTCAAACCAGAATTTTTCCCTGAGGGTGGGCTCAGCCATCTGCATTGACTTCCACAGGCAGGGGAAAAACTCATGAATCTTTCTTGAGCAATCCACCTCACCATCCAGCTCCCTCCAGATCGATGTCCCCAAGTTTCTCTCTGTGCACCCCCTGCACAGACCCCACAGGCAGGATCCTGACCCCAATCAGCCATCACCTGAAAGTAAGTTAGTGAGTGCCCTCCTAAACTGACATCATATTTCCACAGCCTCTGTAGTATTTTTTAAAATCAAGTAGTTTGATTCTTCGATTCATTTTTCTTTTTCAATATGTCTTTGGCTATTTGGGGCTTCTTCCCCTTCCAAATAAATTTTATAGTTAATTTTTCCAAATCCATAAAAAGTGCTGTGTTGATTTTTATAGGGATTGAATTCTATCTGTAGATAAACTTGGGTAGGATAGACATCTTAATGATGTTTAGTCTTCCTATCCATGAACAAGGATGACTCTTCCATTTTTTTAAGTCTTCTTTGATTACTTTTAACAATGTTGTGTTGTTTTCTGAGTATAAATCATTTACATCTTTAGTTAAATTTATTCCTAGGTATTTTATTCTTTTAGTTACTATTGTAAATGGTATTTTTTCTTGATTTCCTCCTCAGATTGCTCATTATTGTTGTACAGAAATGTTACTGATTTTTGCTCATTGATCTTATAACCTGCGAATTTACTGAACTCACTTACAAGCTCAAGAAGCTGTGTGGTTGATTTCCCAGGACTTTCTATGTATAGGATCATGTCATCTGTAAATAATGAAAATTTTACTTCTTCCTTCTTATATATTTTTCTTCTCTAAGTTCTTGAGCAAGTACTTCTAACACAATGTTTATAGGAGCAGTGAAAGTGAGAATCCTTGTCTTACTCCTGGTCTTAGACGGAAAGCTTTTAGGATTTCTTCATTGAACATGACATTAACTGTGGGTTTTTAATATATGCCCTTAGCATGTTGAGGAAGTTTCCTTCTATTCCCATCTTTTGTTGTGTTTTTATTAGGAAAGGGTTTTATATTTTCTGCATATTGAAATGAACATTTGATTTTTTGTTGTTGATCTGTTTATGTGGTGTACTACATTGTTTGATTTTCTTATGTTGAACCATTCTTGCATACCAGGGATGAAACCTACTTGGTCATGGTGTATAATTCATTTGATGTGTGCTTGAATATGATTAACAAGTATTTTGTTGAGGATTTTAGCATCTAATTTCATTAGAATGATTGTTCTATAGTTTCTTTTCTTGTGGTATCTTTGTTTGGCTTTGGTATTAAGGTGATGGCATCATAGAATGAGTTAGGTAATATACCCTGCACTTCTATATTTTGGAAGAGTTTAACCAGGAGTGCAATTAGTTATTTCCAGAATGTTTGGTAGAATTTACCTGTGAAGCCATCTTGTCCTGGGCTCTTCTCGCTTGGGAGCTTTTAGATGACTAATTCTATCTTGCTACTTGTGATTGGTCTGAGTTCCTCAATTTCTTCTTTCTTCAATGTAGGCTGTTTTTGTGTTTCTAAGATTTTGTCCATTTCCTCTATATTATCCAGCTGGTTGGCATATACTTTTTCAAAGTATCCACGTATGATACTCTATTTCTGTGGGGTCAGTTGTGATGTCTCCTTCCTCATTTCTTATTTTATGTATTTGCATCTTCTCTCTTTTTTTCGTGTTAGTATACATAAGGGTTTGTCAATTTTATTGGTCTTCTTGAAGAACCAGCTTTTGGTTTGCTTCATTTTTTTATAGTGCTTTCTTATTTTCTATTTCACTTATTTCTGCTCTAATCTTTGTTATTTCCTTCTTTATACTTCCTTTGGGGTTAGTTTGTTGTTCTTTTTCTAATTCCTCAATGTATGCAGTTGGGTGGTTTCTTTTACCTCTTTCTTCTTTTTAAATATAGGCATTTATGGCTATGAATTTTACTCTAAGTACAGCTTTTGCTGCCTCCCATAGGTTTGGATATGCTGTGTTGTAATTTTCATTTGTTTCAAGGTAGTTACTGATTTCTTGTGTGATTTCCTCCTTGACCTACTACTTGTCCATGAGTTTGTTGTTCTACTTCCCTATCTTTGTGCCTAATCTGGTTCTCTGCCCTTCAGTGAATTCCAGCTTCATTCCATTGTCTTCAGAGAAGTTGCTTTGTATAATTTCAATCTTTCTGCATTCATTGAGAGTTGTCTTTGTTTCTTTATTGATTCTCTGTCGAGATATTCTGTCTAATGATGATAATGGTGAATTAATGTAACCCACTATAATTGTAGAAGCAGCTATTTCTTCACTTAGTTTTTCCAGTGTTTGCCTCACTTATTTTGAGGTGGCCTAGTTAGGTGCATAATTGTTTGTGATTCTTTCTTTTTGATAGATTACCCCTTTTATTCCTATTTAGTGTCTTTCTTTGTCCCTTACATTCATTTTACATTTAAAGTATACTTTGTGCATTGTTAGTATAGCCATTCCTTCCCTTTTTTGGTCATTGTTTGCTTGTGAAATTGTTTTCCCACCATTTACTTTCAGCCTCTTTGCATCTCTAGGTCTAAGGTGGGTTTCTTGTAAACAACAGATAGATGGGTGTTATTTCCTTATCCACTCTGCCAATCTGTGTCTCTTGACTGGTGAGTTTATTCCATTGACATTCAATGTTATTACTGTCAAGGTATTACTTACAGGAGCCATATTTTCTTTTTGTTTATTTATGACATATGTTGTTTTTATTTCTCTTCTTATCTTTTAAGTTATTTTTATACTCTCCTCCAACTTTCTCTCTCCTGTTTTTTTTTCCTTTTGACCTGCAGAACTCCCTTCAGGATTTCTTGAAGCACAAGTTTCTTATTGACGTACTCTCTAAATTTCTGTTTATCTGTGAATATTTTGAACTCTCCCTTGTTTTTGAATGCCAGTTTTGCTAGATAGAGAATTCTTGGAAATTTTTTCTTTTACCACATTTACTATGTCATACCACTGCCTTCTTGCCACTATGGTTTCAGATTAGAAATCAGCACTTAATCTTATCGAGCTTCCTTTTTATGTGATGGTTCTCTTTTCTCTTGCTGTGTTCACCATTCTCTCTTTGCCTTGAGCATTGGACAACTTGAAAAGTATATGGGTTAGCCTTGTTAGGATTTATACTGTTTGGGGTGCTCTGTACTTCCTAGACATGCATGTCCATGTCCATCAATATGGTTGGGAAATTTTCAGCCATTATTTCCTCCAACACTCCTTCTGTCCACGTTCCCTTCTCTTCTTCCTCTGGGATGACTATAATGCATATTTTTGTGCATTTCATGTTATCATTCAAATCCCTGGGTCCCTGCTGGATTTTTTTCTACCTTTTATCTATCTGTTCTACTATCTGTTTGATTTCAGGTGTACTATCTTCCACATCACTGATTTTTTCTCTGCATTTTCAAATATGTTGTTATATGCTTCCATTGTATTTTTGATTTCTTGTACCATTCATCACCATCATATCCATTATTATTATTTAATGCATGTTTACAATTTCTTCAGTGTGTTTTCCCACTGTCTGAATATCCTTAATCTCATCTTTCATTACATTAAGTTGATTGATGATATTTGTTTGAACATCCCTGATTAGTTGTTCCATATTCTGCATCTCCTCCCAGTTTTAGATGGCTCATTTGACTGGGCCATGTCTTCTTGTTTCTTACTGTGAATTGTAAGCATTTGTTGGTGTCTGAGCACCATAATGTCTTCATGGGTTTGTTCAGTTGATTAATTTTTCATTCTAATCTAAGGTTTTATTTTGTTGTTACTTTTGTGTGTGTGTCAATTTTCACTTTGACTCTTTGTTCCTCTTATTCTATTTCCTTGCTGTTGTCTATGTTCTCTTGAACAAAAAATTATGGCCTGAGGAAAGGAAAGAAATATGAAGAGAAAAAGGACAATAATAATAGTAAAAGTAGAAGAGATTCCATATAAAATCTAGGAAAATGAGTAATTAAATCAAGTAAGAAGTGCAGAGGAAGGCAACTATGCTCACCACTATACCACCAATGCACTGCTGGTTTTACTGAGAAAATGAAGTTAAATTGGAAAAAGCAACATTTTTAAAGAAAAATAGATACCAGAAAAGCTAATACAAAAAATGTGTCTATATGTTTCCTGTCCTAAAGTATCAGCAGGATATCTGATAACCTGGTGTATCACTTCTCTAAGAAGAGGCAGTAATTGAACCAGAGACCTCATCTACTCAAGGCACTGAGCTAAACTTTCTTCTTGGGTCAGTTTGCCTTTGAGAAAACTATCCACCCACTTTCCCTCAGGCAGGTTAGAATCTTTGCAGTTGGTCAGAATCCTGCTATTACACACCTGTCTATTCCTGCACCCTTTCTATTCTAATTGCTTTCTCCCCAAGGGCAGCTGGGCATGACAGCCTGTGTGTGCAGATAACTCCTCTCCCTCCTGTTAATGTTGAGGTGCTTCCTGGGATTCAAAGGGGACTCTGTTGATGGAACTCACCACACACACAAAAAAACTCTCAACCTTCTTCCTGAACCCTCCTCCTCCCAGGGGACCCTAAATAGGTCCTTATAAGCTTATTGAGACTTCTTACTGCCCACCTCCCTTGGGGGAATGGAATTTTCATTGTTTTCAGCACTGGACTAGTCTGTTTCCTCTCTCCACCCTCTCCCCAACCTAGTTCCTCTCTCCCAGGGTGGCTAGGTGTGTGAGGTTGCCTGAGCAGATACCCCTCTCCCTTCTTCCCAGAGCCAACTTGGTGCCTGCTTGTCTGCTTCCTGAAATTCAAAGGGGTCCCAGGAAAACAAACCCACAGAAAGGAAACCCCTCTCCACCCTTCCCCAGAACCCTCTTCCTCCCAGAGAACACTCCTTCACACTCAGAGGCTGGTGAAAATCAGGGGGTTCATGGAGGCTTTTGGCCTTGAGGGTGGGGCTTAGATGCCCACAATTTCCAGCCACAGGGGTGAGAAACTCAGTTTTCCCTTGGGCTCTTTATCTCTTTTTCCTTTTCCCTCCAGATCAGTGCCCTGATGCCTCCTGCTCTGTTGATCCCCCAAAATAGTTCAGTCATGTAGGATTTTGCCCCTTATCAGATGTTTTTTGTAAGAGTGCTCAGGAGTGCCCAGATAAGTAAATGCCATCTTGCTGGAACTCCATGAATGCAGGAATCTGTCCTGCAAATCTTGCATGGATCTGCATTTTTTATTATTTTATGTTATAATTTGATATAATTTAAATGAAAGAAATACATCTGGTGATTTTTAACTCAACCTTCATTTGTACCAAGTGTTCCTCAGCAATGCAAGGTGTTGGTGTTAGGGTGATGTTTGGGAGCACTGTATGTTATGCATGACTTCTTTGTAAGCTCACAACAGTTCAAATTGAAAAATGTGTATGTATGTATGTATGTATGTATGTATGTATAATTGCATAAGAAAAAATGGTTTCATTTGACAGATTGCTTTCATTTTTTAATTCAAATGAGAAAAGTAAAGTAGCAATGCTGTATATTTAATTTTCTAAGCCCTGTCAATGGTTGCAACATATTCTGAAACAGTTCAAAACATAGCCAAATAGATTTATCTCTTTTCATTCTTCTCTTGATACCATTAGTCTATCTATTAAATTTTTATGGTCATTTTCAATACTGACATGATTGTCAGTAAAGTCTTCATTCATTTAAAATTACAGGCTTTTTAGGAAAGCAGATGTGGCTCAAGTGATTGAGTTCCTGCCTACCACATGGGAGGTCCGTGATTTGGTCCCTCGTGCCTCCTAAAGAAACAAGGAATATGAACACAGCAAATGCAAACAACAAGGGGGTGGGGATAATTGAATAAATTGAATCATTAAAAATAATAACAAAAGCTTTTTAAAATGTCAGATGCCATCTTAAGACAACTTGAGTTTTCTTAGTTGATATGGCTTTATATAATATCTTCCATTCTGGAAACTATGGAGTATAGTTTATCTTTTTGCTTATGGTAGCCATTTTTCATTTGTTTGGGAGCATGTAATTTAATGATATATTTCCTCTAAATACAGGTAAATTTTCTATTAAATACCATCTGCAGATTTTAATACAGATCACTTTAATACATTCACATTTATGCTAAAGATATTCATCCAAGCCTTTGTGATAATTGTGAGATTATTAAAATGTCTTCTTAATTGAAAAGGGAAATTACTCATTGAGGATACTGTGCAATGCTTTACTTTATAAAATGTTGGCACCATATAAATGGAAGGTATTTGTTTTAAGTTTTTAAATTAAAAGTGAAGATTTGCAGAAAACTCTGCATAATGCAAGAAGACATTAACAAACCAGGAGAGAGGCAGATTGCATGTGAATGTATGTATTTCAAGAGAGAAAGAGTAAAAGAGTGATGGAAATCAGATTCTTTTAAATTTTTGCTTTGCCTACTTTAGTGATGATGAAATAGACATTCTACTTAGAAACCTAAGCCAACTAGTTTTCTCATTTCATTACCAGATTGTTTTCTTACATAAAGATAGATACACTGAATTTCATTACCAAAAATGTTTTTATTGCAAAACCAGAATACCAAAGCTTGGGAGAGATTTATCTTACCACTATCCATCCTGTGACTTGTACTTTGTTTTACAAGGTATTGGATCTCTTCACTAATTGTTTTCTTCTTTCCACCTCCATAAATAAATTTCCGTTTCTTAAATTTATTTTACATTTTATTTATTTAAATAGATTGTTTTAAAACATAATTCAAAGTGACAGATGGTTACTGTAAAAATCTTAGAAGTAAAGGATAAGCAAAAAAAAAAAAAAAAAAAAAAAAAAAAAAAAAAGCTTAGTGCCTACATATTGATGAATTTTATTTATAAGTAGGGTCATAATGTAGAGTTTTAACACAAGTTGTTTGACTTAATAATATATATATATATATATATATAATTAAAAATATCTATGGTAGTTACATGTCCCAGGGTTAAACCAGGAAGTAGTTTTGGGAAACATACAAGCTTGTTTAACATAGCCCATTTGCCATAATTTCTTAGATACACTATTGTTTAGATTTTCATTTTATTTCCCAGATTTCTGTCTATTTCCCATGTTTATAGCTTAAACAGTGTTTTTCTCCTCGTAAGTTGGTTTACATTTTCTAATTGACTTTGTAATAAAAAAAACATATATTATTAGTTTACTTTATAAGCCTTTGAAATCTCTTCATTCAGCAAACATTGAAGACTTTTGTTATGTTTTTCTACTGTGCCATGTTGGAGAATTATAGGAATTACAAAATTTCTGGTGCAAAAAGAGTGATGCAAAGAAACATAGGGGCAGGAACTTCCAGGAAGATGGAAGATTAAAAAGGCAGTGAAATAAATTCTTTCCCAGGAAAAATAGATAAAGGACAAGCAGAGACTATCTAGAGGGCTGCTTAGGAGCTCAAGACACCAGTGGAAAGTGAGACATCACCCAGAAGACTGAAGGCCAAAGGTAAGTAGTCTCATTTGGCTGGAAAATCTCCTGAGTAAAGCTGCAGCAGCAGCTGGTGTCCATCCTCCACCCCTGAGTAAACAGCAGTCTGCAGACTGCAGCATCTCTGGACTACAGAGAGGGACTGAGGAGATTGCACCACTCTCAGAAAGGAGAGAAGAAGGGACATAGGCTATAACAGCAGGCTATGGTCTGCTGTATTGGAGGGCTCACACACTTCCAGGCTGGTTGGGCCAAAGCATTGCACAGAGTGCCAACAGGGAGCTAAAGATGATTTACCTTCCCAAACACCCTCCCTACTGCCCTGGGCTGGTTACTGAGGAGACAGAGGAAGGGAGGGTATGGCCAGCCAAGTGAAGAGAACAGCTTCTCAGAAAGTTTGTGAGGAATGACCAGCCCTGAGGACATTACTCATATACCACCTACAGTGGAAGTACACTACATGCCTTCCCCATAACTTGGTGTCTGAACTGAGAGGTCTGTCAAAATCCACCATCTGCTGACAGGCCAGAAAAGTGCACAAGAAGGAAAAATAATAAATAAAACAAGAAATCAGGTGCCTTTACTGCATCCCACTCCAAGGCCTTTGAAAACTGGCTGTCACCACACTATTGGGTCATTTGCCTGGGTTTGAGAAGTTAAACAGGGACAAATCCTAAATATCTGGAAAAAGTTGAACCAAGAGTCAAAGAACAATGTAGCACCCAGCTAGTTAACAGCAAATCCCTAGGCATGAGAAAGAAACTGGGCATCAGATTAAATTCAGAATCAGATGCCTAGACATCATCTAAAAATTACAAGCCATACCAAGAAAAAGGAAGTTATGACTCAAGCAAAAGAAAAAATCTAAGCTTCCAGATGAGACACTGTATTTGAAACTACTAATCAATGAGGTTCATACAACTGTCCTAAATTAAATAATGGAATTGAAGAATATGACTTAAAATATATAAAAGACATTAAGAATACACTAAGTTAGCATAAAGAAAAAATTGAAATCTTAGAAAGAATAATAACAGAGCTTATAGGAATAAAACACCATAAGTGAGACTAAAAATACAATAGAGGCACACAACAGCAGAATTGAAATCATGTAAGAAAGAATCAGGGATATAGAAGACAAAACAGCTGAAACTGTTTTGGGCCTTTACAGATAGAATACATGAGAGAGAAAAGAAGGGAAAAAAATGAGCAGGGGTTCAGGGAAGTGAATGATATCATGACTCACACCAACATACATGCTACGGGAGTTCTATAAGGAGAAGATAAGGGAAAGGGGCAGGTAGAGTTTTTGAGGAAATAATGGCCCCAAATTTCCCAACTCTCATAAAAGACATGAATATATGTGTCTAGGAAGCACAGTGTACTCCAATTAGAATAAATCCAAATAGACAAACACAAATACACATAATATTCAGAATGCCAATTGCCATAGTTACAGAGAAAATTCTGAAATCATCGATGGAGAAGCAAAACATCACATACAAGGATGTCCAATAAAACTTAGTGAGGATTTCTCACCATGGAGGTGAGAAGACATATAATTAAGGTAAAGAAAGAAAAATAATTCCAGCCAAGAATTCTCTTTCCTGTAAAACCATCCTTCAAATATAATAATGAATTTAAAATATTCACAGATAAACAGAAACTAAGAGTCTATAAACAAGAATCCAACTCTTCAGTAAACACTAAAGGGTGTTCTACCACCAGGAAAAAAAGAGAAGAGATAGATGTTTGAGAGACAGTGTAGAAGTGAATACTACCAGAAAGGTAAAAAACTGGACAAAAATAAGATATTATATATGAAATCCAAAGGATAAAATGGCAGAAGTAAGTTTTGCATTTACAGTAATACCATTGAATGTTAATAGATTAAACTGCCCACTCAAAAGACACAGGCTGACAGAATGGATATGAAAACACAAGCCATTCATGTGCTGTTTTCAGGAGACTCACCTTAGATGCAAGGATGCATAAGACTGAACATGAAAGGGTAGAAAAATATATTTTGTGCAAATAATAACCACAAGAGCAGAGGGGGTAGCTATAAAGATGTCAGACAAAACAGACATTTTTTAATGCAAAAAAGTGATAGATGTAGAAGGCCATTATATATTAATAAAAGGTCCAATCCACCAGGAAGAAGTTATAGTCATTAATATCTATGCAACTAACCGGGTTGCCCCAAAATACAAGAGGCAAACTGGAAAAACTGAAAGGAGAAATGGATGTCTCATCAATAATAGCTGGAGACTGCAACATTTTACTGACATCAATAGATAGAACAACTAGACAGAAGATCAACAAGGAAACAGAAAACTTTAACAATATGATGGATGCACTGGACCTGACAGACATTTACAGAACATTTCACCCGAATCACCAGGTTATACATTCTTTTCAAGTGCTCATATATCTTTCTCCAGGATAGATTACATGTTGGGCCATAACACATCTCTCAATAAATTTAAGAAGATCAAAATTATATAAAATACCTTCTCTGATCATAATGAAATGTATCTGGTAATCAATGATAGCTGGGAAAGAGGAAATTTTGTAAATATATAGAGGCTAAACAACAAACCTCTAAACAATCAATGGGTCAAAGAAGATATTGAAAGAGAAATTAGCAGATACCTCAAAATGAAAGAAAATGAGAACACAACATATCAAAACTTATGGGAAACAGCAAAGCAGTGCTGAGATAAAAATACATCGCCCCAAACACCTATATTAAAAAAGAAGAAAGACCTAAAATCAAACACCTAACTGAACACCTGGAGAAAATAGAAAAAGTGCAGTGCACCAATCTCAAAGCAATTAGAAAGAGAAAATGTATCAAAAATTAGAGCAGAAATAAATGATATTGAGAGCAAACAAAATAGAGAAAATCAAGAAAAGCTCTTTGAGATCAATAAAATTGACAAATGCTTAGCAAGACTAACAAAGAAAAAAAGAAAGAAGATGCAAATAAAAGGAATAAAAGAAATAAGAAGGATCATAAGAGGATATTATGAAAAACTGTATGCCAAAAAATTAGGCAACCTATATGAAATGGACAAATTCCGTGAAATTAAAAAACAACCTACAATTGACTTTATAAGAAATACAGGAACACAACAAACAAATCATAAATAAAAAGATTGAATCAGTTATCAAAAATTTTCCAACAAAAAATGTCCAGGAGCAGATGGATTCACAGGTGAATTCTACCAAACAATTTGAAAAAAATTAATGTCAATTCTGTTTAAACTCTTCCAAAAAATTTTGAGGAGGGAAAATTACCCAACACATTTTGTGAAGCCAATATCTCCCTAATAGCAAAGCCAGATAAAGATACTACAAGAAAAGAAAATTACAGACCAATCACTTTAATAAGCATAGATGCAAAAATTCTGAACATAATACTTGGAAATCAAATCCAACAACATATTAAAAGAATTATGCAACATGATTAAGTGGTTTTTATTCCTGGTATGCAAGGGTGGTTCAACATAAGAAAATCAATTAAGGTAATACACCACATTAACAAATTGAAGGAAAAATTACACTTGATCATTTTGATTGATGATGCAGAAATGGCATTTGACAAAATCCAGCATCCTTTCCTGATAAAAACACTTCCAAAGATAAGTATAGAATGAAAATTCCTCAACATAATAAAGGGCATAAATGAAAATCTCAGAGCCAGCCTTGCTCTAAGTGGGGAGAAATTGAAAGCTTTCCCTCTAAGATTATGAACATGACAAGAGTTGCCCATTTTCAACATTGTTATTCAATGTTGTGCTACAAGTTCTAACTAGAGCAATTAGGCATGAAAATTAAATAAAAGCATCCAAAAATATAAAAAGTGTATTAAAAAGCTACAGTTGTCAAGTCAGCTTGGTATTTGCATAAAGATAGACACATTGATCAATGGAACTGTTTTGAGAGTTCAGAAACAGACCCCCACCTCTATGGTCAATTGATCTTTGATAAGCCCACCAAGTCCACTTTTCTGGGACAGAACAGTCTTTTCAACAAATGGTCCTGGGAGAACTCGATATCCATAACAAAAAGAATGAAAGAGGACCTCTATCTCACTCCATATACAAGAACCAATTCAAAATGAATCAAAGACCTAAACATAAAAGACAGGATCATAAATCTCCTAGAAAATAATGTAGTGATACATCTACAAGACCTTGCAGTATGTTGTATTCTCTTAATCATTACACCCAAAGCATGAGGAAGAAAAAAAATAGATAAGCAGGACCTCCTCAAAATTAAACACTTCTGCACCCCAAAAGACTTTGTGAAGAAAATAAAAAAGGAGCCTACACAATGGGAAAAAGTATTTGGAAATTACTTCTGACAAGGGTATAATATCCGTGATGTATATTGAGATCCTCCAACTCAACAATAAAATTATAAATAAGCCTATAAAAATGGGAAAGATACATGAATAGACATTTTTCTAAAGGAGAAATAAAAATACATGAAAAAATATTCATTACTGGCTACTAGGGGAATGAAAGTAAAAACCTACAATGAGATACCATTTCACACATACTAGAATGGCTTCTATTAATAACAACAGTAAACTACAAATTGGAGAGGATGTAGAGATATAGGATATCTTATTCACTGTTGGTGGGAATGTAGAATGGTACAGGTACTGCATTGTCTGGTGGTTCTTAAGGAAGTGAGATATAGAACTACCATGTCACCTGGCAATACCACTGCTAGTTATATACCCAGAAGAACTGAGAGCAGTAGCACAAAAATATATCTGCACACTGGTGTTCTTAGTGACATTATTCACAATTGCCAAAAGATAGAAACACCCCAGGTGTTCATCAATGGAAAAATGGATTATTCAATTGTAAGAAGAAATGAAGTCATGAAGCATATAAAAATATGGGTGAGCAATATGGGTGAACCTGGGGAACATTATGTTGAGTGAAGCAAACCAGTTGCAAAAGGACAATATTGTATGATTTTGCTATTATGAACTAAACATAATGAGAAAACTCAGACTTAATAGCCAGAATATGTCACCAGAGAATGGAATGTAGTTAGAGAATGGAAAGCTGAGGTTTCTTCTGTGTAGAATTGGTAAAAAGTTGTTTATAAATGTTTGGAAATGAGTAGAAATGGTGAAAGCATATCATAGGATTTGTAATTAGTAGCACTTACATATGGGTATGTGTAGCAGTCAGCCAAAGGGGAGCTGATACAAAATACCAGAACTCTGTTGGGTTTTATGAAAGGTATTTATTTTGGGTAGAAGCTTCCAGTTACGAGGCCATAAAGTGTAAATTACTTCCCTCACCAAAATCTGTTGACACGTGTTGACTCAATAGCCAGTGATGTCTGTGAGGTTCAGTCTTCCTCCTCCTCCCAAATTTCCATAGTCTCAGCTTCTTCCAGTCTCATCCACAGGCTAGGACAAGTCTTGTCTCTCACCCAGGGCTCATTTCACTCTGGGCTCTGCTGCTCTGCTCTCTCCACAAGGCCAACTGTAAACTGTCTGGTGAATGGCCCATCTCTCTTCCAGGGGCCTCTAATGTGTCTAATGGAGCCTTTTGCCTTTCTTCATGTATCTGCTTCTCTGTGTTTTCACTCCCTGGGGCTCGAATATTAAAAAAACTCCCACTTTCTCTTCTGCCATGTAATTTTCTATGTGCATCCCTGCCCTCCAAAGGGGTGGGGACAAAATATCCTACTGATATGGCCCAATCAAAGCCTTAATCATTATTTAATCAAGAAAAACTGAAACCTATGAATGCAATCCAACCTAATATGCCCAAAGGAACAGACCAGTTCACAAACATAATCCAACATCTATTTTTGGAATTCATAAACAATATCAAACTGCTACCATATGTGGGTGCATTGCTTTTTGTTGTTGTTTAAATAATTAAAATGCCCTAATATTGATTGAAGTGATGAATACAGAACTCTATGTTTATATCTAATGCCACTGATGGTATACCTTAGAAAAATTATGTACAAAAAGAAAATAGGGTGGGTTGGGGGAGAATAACCAACTATAAGATATGGACTGTAGTTAATAGTAATACTTTGATGATGATCTTTCATAATTTGTTATCAATGTTTCACAAAAATGCAAGGTATTTGTAGTGGGGTGATGGATGGGAGTGATTTATGATGCTATGCATGCTTGTTTTGTAATTTCACAATTTTACTATACACTTATTGTTCATGCATGTTCAAGTATGAATGATATACTTTAATAAATTATTTTTAAAATGTAAAAAGAAAAGGCAGAGAAATGTGATAGCATGTGTCTGTGAAGCAACAAAAGTTTGCTCCAAACTGGGTTTTGTATGAAGTAGCAGAATAAGGTGCTTGAGATGTAAGTAGAGGACAATCTAACATAGTACAATAAGTGTATTTTATCCTTTAGGAGATGAGAGACAATAAAAGTTTTCAATTTCAGGTGAAAGAAAACATAGGGATAGAAGAACTGATAGCACAGATATAAACAGATATTTGCACACAGATGTTCATAGTGGCATTCACAATTGCTAAAAGATGGGAACAACCTAAGTGCCTATCAACTGCTGAATGAATAAACAAAATATGGTATATACATACAATGGAATACTATTCAGCTGTAAGAAGAAATGAACTGGAGAAGCATGAAACAAGATAGATGAACCTTGAGGATAATGTTGAATGAAATTAGCTAGAAACCAAAGGATGAATATTGTATGGTGTCACTGATATGAACTAAATATGATGAGTAAACTTAAGGATTTAAACTATAAAGTATACATTAGTAGAAGACAGAATGTGGGTTAATAAATGGGAGCAATACTGTGTGTATGTAGAATGTTTAATAAAGTCATTTGTAAATGTGTGGTAATGGAGAGTTGACGGTAGCACATTATAATGAGTATAACACTTCTGAATTATAAATGTGATTGTGCCTAGAAGTGGTAGCCTAGGGAAGTTAGTGCTAATTGAAAGAGCTAGAGGATAATCTAAGGACTACATAACAGTGATTTTTGTGGTACATGAGGACTGTGTTTAGTATAATTACAAGAATATTCTACTACAAGGTGTAAAGAATATGGTGATTCATTGGAAAGATACAACAAATGTAGCTTATAGACTATAGTCAAGAGTAATATTGTAATATTTTGTAGCAAAGGCAAAGAAGCTACTATATCAATGTTCAGGTTAGAAAAAATAGGCAATGCTTACATAATTAGTTAAGCTCTCTTTTCTTTGTAATTTTTTGAGGCTGAAATAAAGTTTATTTTAAAATTAAAAAACAGAGGAAACTTCATGACCATTGATTTGGCAATGATATTTTTAGATAAGATACCAAGAGCATGAGAAACAAAAGAAAAAGTAGTTAAAATTCATTTCATCAAAATTAAAATTGTATATACATTGAATAAATTATGAAGAAAGTGAAAACACATGGAAGGAAACAGTGGGACCATTTTATAACTTGATTTAATATCTAGAATACATAAAATATGTCTACAACTGAAAAAAAAGAAAAACAACCCAATTAAAAATTGTTAAACAATCACTTCTCAGCCTTTTGGATCAGATCCAGTGCAGTATCTGCTCTTATCAGTTTAATATCTGATACATTGGAAAAATACATAGCTTATAGGCTGTAGTTAACAGTAGTGTTGGAATTTTTTCTTGCAAAGGCACAGAAGGTACTATATCAATGCTAAACATCAGAAAGAAAATATGGGGTTTAGTTTTATGAGACATGAATTTGATTAAGCATTTTTCTTCATTTTCTTCATTAACAAGGAGAACTTGGTCATGTCATTTAACTAACATATGCTCATTTATGTATCTTTCTGAACACTGAAGAAATAAATGAGGTTTTTGTGTGTTTTTTTTTTTAGGATTGAATGAAATATATGTGCCTGGACAGAACTTTTAAGGTAATGCTTATAAAATTTGTTAAACTGACTTTTTCCTGTTATTTAAGTTTTTAAGTTGAAATAAAGTTTACTTTGTAATTTAAAAAATATGGGAAATATTCATGACCATGGATTTCACATTGATTTTTTAGATAGGATATCAGTAGCATAAGCAAGAAAATAAAAACTAGATAAAATGCACTTCATCAAAATAAAAAATGTATGTACATCTAATAAAATATGAAGAAAGTGAAAAAGCCCATACAATGGGAGAAAATAATTGGAACAATCTTATATCTTGATTTAATATCTAGAATACATAAAATACATCTACAATTGAACAACGAAAAGACAACCCAAATAAAAAAAGGTTTAATCACTTCTTGGCCTTTGGGCTAATTAAGTGCAATACCTGTTCTTATCAGTTTAATATCTGAAATGTCCTCATCCTGAGGAAAATATATTAAATGGACTTTTGGAATTAGGAGATGGAATAGGAGCTTGCTCCATCCACTCCATTCATTGACCTGCTATTGCAGTACTTCCAGGAGTGGTACAACCTAAAAAAATGGTTGAAAGACTCAAATACCCACTTATTTAAAGAAGTTATATAAATGGCCAATAAGCACATGAAAAATTGCTCAGTAATCATTCACCATTAAGGAAATGCAAATCAAAATCACAATGAAATAAAACTACTCATTCACTAGGATGGCTATCATAAAAAAAAAAAGAAAAGAAAAGAATTAGCTGTGATAGTTTGTGATTGCATGTACTCTAAAAATCAGGTTCTTAAAGTTGTTCTTTTCCTTTGGATATGAACCTCTTTGGATGGGATCTCTTATTTATTTATTTATTTTTTTAATTAAAAAATACTTTATTGCTTAAAAGTCTAACCATCACGTGAGCCTTTTTGCTGCTGTAGGGTTTTCCCTCAATATTGATGGCTGCTGATTGATCAGTGAGATGGCTGCTGTAAGATGGGGTTGCCAGACATGGGTAGCAAGCCAGGGTCCCACAGCCCAGAGCAGCCCTCACTGAACAGCCAATCCCACAGTGGACAGTGGGTCATGTGGGAAGAGGAGCCAATTGGAGCTCATCCAGTATCTTATTAATGTCTTTTTTTTATTTTATTTTATTTTATTTTATATATATATATATATTTTAAAGGTGTTTAGATTACCTAATTACTACTCAGAAATTACAAGGATTCCCATGTTCCCCACCTCCCACATCTCCCACAACATCCCACACCAACATCCTTCATCAGTGTGGAACATCACCCATAATGGATATACACATCCTGGGGCTTTGCCACCAAGCATAGACTGCATTTCACATCATAGACCACCCTCTCTCCCACACAGTTCTGCGTGGTATATGCTGATGTAAAATGGCCTACATCTGTTGCCACAATGCCACTCATGACAACCC